>JAABKK020017267.1:0-19991 GCA_011634745.2 Catotricha subobsoleta
TATGCACAAGAAAATGAAGTTAATAAAATACACATTAATACAAATAGCCATTTTTCATAAAAACCAAAGGGCCCCCAGCCTAATAATCCGGCACTGATAATAAACATTTTTTTTATAAAATTATCTTTTTCATTCTTTCTCCAGTGCAACACAACATGTTTCAAATGTGTTAGTTAATTATTTAACTAAATAACTGACTAACTTTATATAATATCTATATTGTAATGTAAAAGTGAAAAGACTGATGTAAATAATATATAAAACCAGGCTCTTGATCAATTAAAACACAATAATTTATTTGTTGGTTAAATATTTATTTCAACAATCACCTAACCGACGTTTTGGTTTTATATATTGCTATATATAATGTAATGTTTCGAACACTAAATATAATTTGGGCATCTATGGGAACATTGAACCATAAATGTAATAAAATAATGTTTTCGTCTTACTGCTCTGTATTGTTTCACATTGAAAATATATTTAATTAGGTGATAGCATGCACATTACGGTATTCCAAAAAAAAACAACTAATCGTATTTCGGGGTGACACAGATTGTTTGTTTACAAAAAGAAAGTAAAATAACAAAAATTTGAGGCACAAACTGATTTTCATGAAATATTTTATCGTTTTGGTATTAGAATGACCAATAATAACCCGATTACGTTTAATATTTTCATGAAAACCGGTCTAAAATTTATGTCTTGCTAATATAAGGTCAATATTAAGCATATGCTTAACAATATCAAGGGCTTTCTTAAATAATTACCTCTCAAAGCAAAATTTTGAAAAAAATTAAAAAATGGGAATTGATTATTTTAACATTATTATGTACTCGTATGACTGAACTTTAAATTTATGCATACCAGAGACATTTTCAATATTTTCATCGAAATTTGGCAAAGTGACATTTTTTTTCTTACCTATTCGTATATAATAAGATTATCAAGAATAAGATTTTCGAATGGTTAGTAGATCCTTGCATAAATGATAATCAATTTTTTTTTTTTTTATATACATATCCTGTTTGAAATATTATAATTTTATTTTGAATTTAAACTTTCAAGGTATACTTTTGTGTATATTAAAATGTATACCACTAAGAAACTTAAAGGTTTTTTCCTTATTTTTATTTAGATACCTGACGCGTACATTGACTGATAATAAAATATTACGTTGATTAATAATTCTATGAAACTATTTTAAAAAAAAAGTAAATGTATACAAAATTTCATTACATCGATTGATTGATTGTGAATTGTATATTTATATGAATTTATGCATACTTAAACTAATAACCACTTACGATAGCTTAAATCTTTTTAATATTGGTAAGCACATAAATAAAATGCCGCCGTACAATTTGTTTCAATTTCACATATCAATAGATAGATATAAAATCCATTGCGCTCCGGCTCGGATATAAAATTCAATTTATAAATTACACCTATAACAGGTACACATGGTTATTATACAATAATAATGTTTTATGACCATCTTAGATGCACCTGATTCTTGTTTATACATTGCTTTTTATAAAATTTTATGAAAAAAAAAAATATAAAAAAAAAATTCCAACCACAACAACAAAAATAACAAAAACAACAAATAACTTCTAGTACACACACCATGTCTGATATTGTATAAATGGTATTGTATATACATTACATTACATTACATTATACAATTATGTATATTGAATATAGATAACTATATATATGTACCACACACAAGATATACAATGTATATTGTATATAATATATAATAATATATATATAGATATACGCTATTGAAAACTATTTTATGAATCTAGAGGTACTTACTTAAAGTATATAATTTATGTACCTTGAACATTGCACAAGAAAAAATAATCAGTGCATTGAAATAATTTAAGAGATAAAGACCTTTCATTTAAATTGTTGCATAAATTATTAGATTAAAATATGTATAAAAAAAGAAAACTAAAAACTAAAATAAAAAGAAATTAAAAAAAAAAAATAGAAATGTACAAAACGAAAAGGAAAAAGTATTCTTTCTGATCTTTTTAATTACCGCTATATATTGCATATACAATACATATATGTAATTAACTAAGAATTAAAAAGTAAATCCTGTGGCTGGTGTTTTGATTTTTCTTGATATTGATATGCATGCGGGACACAGACTCATTGTAATTTTCGGCTATTATAATTTACAAAACGTCTTGGAAATATGATTTTAATAATAAATATTAAAGTAATTTAATTGTAATGCTTGGTTTACAATTATATAATTTATACAAAATGACTTATAAATTTATGTCGCATTTAGAATTCCTATGCTGTTATTAATTTTAATCGAAAGTTTTTATCTTTTTTAACTTTTTGGTATAAAATAATCATATATAGAATATATAACTGTTTTGAAATATTATTATGTTTATAAAGATTCCTTAATCCCAAAAAGAATCAAAGTATTTAATTTTTTATTTATATCATTATTTTCTTTTCATATCAAAATTCATATTGCATAAATAAAATAGTTATAAATTAAAAGCTGCTAATAATCTTAATTATAAATAACAATTAATTGGAATTTTGGTTTTTTAAATAAATTAAAATTTTAGATCTAAAATTAGTATGACAGTTTAAATTAATTATTATTTGTTAATAATGTTCGGTATGAAACACGCACATCCCACGTGAAAATCAATTCTATGTAATTTTAAAATTTTTCGATTTAAAAAAAATATCAAAATATCATTATTAAATTATCATAGCATTCTTATTTCGTTCGAGCTGGTAATTCATAAAAATCAAATGGAATTAAAATTCTTTGAAATAAATTCTTATTCAATGTGAATGTTATGACTTAATCTTTAACTGAGGTCCATACTTTACGTTAAATTGAAACAATATTTCAGACAATTTTTTCCAAAAAAAAATCTACAATTTCGTAGAACTTGCTGCTGAAATAAATATTGCTGTTCTCTTTATATTCATTCAATTTTTTGTTCGCATCTCTTTATTTCTTTTTTTTTTTAAATTTATTTTCAGCTGCTATTAACTAACGTGGATTATGGACCTGAATAAAAATTCTATGAGAATTTATATTATATATATATATATTTTTTTTTTTGGAAAAATCATAGATGTATATGAAACATTTATTCAATAGGGTTATTGGTAGAAAATTGAATCCACCCTTTCTCTTAAGCTAGATTCGAAAAGAAGGCTTTTATTCAATTGAATGGATAACGAATTGCCCTCGATTTTTTTGGGAAAACATAATAAATCTTTTTCATCATTCCTGAAATTCTGTTATTCAATAATATGAACCGTTAATAAAAATATTCAGCGTTTATTTTGTTTTTATATTATTTTTCATTTTAAAATAAGTCAAAGTGATAGATTTTTTAAGTGCTTTTAATGTTAAATGGTGTTGATTTTGCTTAGTCACACAAAATTCAAAATTAAATAATACCTTATACAACATTGTTATAGACACATATAAACACGTACGCTCAAATCATTATATGTGGCTGCTTTAAATAGTATAGTCCCACTTCAAATCTATAGGTGGTTTTGGTACTATAATGAAAATTCAAAATTCCTAAAGTTAAAAATAATAATAATAATAATAATTATAATAATAATAGTTTGTTGATGTTCTATATTTTTTTCTTTTGAAAATAAGATGAATATCTTTAATATAAAAGTACCTTTTAGAGTAGAAGAAAAATAATACCTTTTTACTTTCATGCTCTCATGAACTTCATGTTTATACCGTTTAAGTTTTTCGATTGTAGTTTTTCAAATGAATTAGATGAATTCAGTTTATTTGTTTCTCTTGTATTCTTTATTGTATATACGGAATACAGAGAGAATATTCACATTGGGTCTTATCATCATCAACATCAACAAAAATTTCTAGCAAAAATTTATTTTTTAAAGATCACATAGATACACATAAATACAAAATATAACAAAATTAAAAATTAAATCATCATAAAGCAGGTTTATATGACCTAGTGACTTAGCTTTTTTATATTTGGTTCACACGATTTATATTTATATATTTATTATATTTTGAGTCTATACGCGCGGTTTTGAATTAAATTATTATATATTATAATTGGTTTAATAAAATAAGTTTATATAATTTTCATGGTCTATTGTCTCAATTCGCAAAATGAGGTAAATTAAAAAAAAAAAGAAGAAAAAAAAATACACACACGCACACAGGAATGTTTTTGTTTACCGAAAATTTGTAAAACGATTTTTTGTTTTTAGTTCATAAATACTTGCTGTTCATTTAGTTTTAATCATTTTTGGCATGTTTAATTTAAATATAGGGTGTTGCACATTTGTATGGGTCTCAAATGTCATTAAAATGAAAAAAATAATAATGGAATTGAAGGATTTAGCAGCAGACAATAAAAAATAGGAAAAGGAATTTTGAGACAATTCATTTACGAAATTTCGAACAAAAATGCATTATAATATTTCAATTCTATGTCCAACGGTGGCTTAACCAAAACGCTAAGTTAAGTGTTACTTTATACTAGGTCCACTAGAAAACCAATCAATAACTAAATCACTTAGAAGTTAACTTGAAAGGCACTATAATTATTTGGTTTTTTTTTCCAAATTGTGTGAAAAGGAAAATAAGCAGTACTTTAGCAAAAATCGAACAATTTGAGAACAAAAGCACTTAAAGATTTAAGCCGACGATATGAATATGGCTGAAATAGTTTTACACATTTATATATATTTACATTTTTATGAATTTAAGTTTGTTGTTGGATGTTTTGAAATAATTAAAATAATGGTCTGAATAATTTTATTATGAAAAAAAAAAAAATCATATTATTATTAATGTTTTTTTTTTTTGTTTTCTAATTTTATTTAATGTGTTTATTATTTATCTGTGCAGGGACCACCCGTGTATTGGTCCAATTAACAAAGAGGTAGTCCGCTAACGTTGGTTCTTTTTAGAAATTTATTTTTATATTTAAGAGTCACATTTGCATGACTTCACATACATATTTCTAATGTGTTATTTAGTGATGCAAAATTCCTGGGATAACAGTGGAAAGTAATTAAAGATATTGTTAAAGATAGTAAAGGCGATTACGAAATAATTAATGCAAAAGCATTATGTGAAGCACTATAATTGACATTGGTAAAAGCATTAATTGGAATGATAAACAATTCATATAAATATAAAGTTTGTACAAATATTAAAGGAACCAAAAAATCAAAAGAATTTATTTAGACCTGTAAATAAACCTAACATACGCAAAGGTGATTGAAATATAAGCAACAATTAAAAAACACATTAAAATATATACTAATCTGTTCGTTTTTATTTCAACTCATAATTTTATACTTATTTAATTGAATCAAAATAAAAGAAAACAACACAAATTTTGTTGTGATTGAAAAAGATATTACATGAAAAATATTTTCCCTAGCTATTTGTCTACTTGTATTTAACTTATTTTACTTTCTTGTTTATATATTATACAAATACAAGGTCAATTAGATATTCTATTTTTAGTTAATAATAACAAGTATACACATTATACATACTTTGTTTGTTTTTAAATCTTTCATGTATTTGAATATTAAAGTTGTTATAATTCTATCTTTATTAATTTTTGATAAAAACAAATCATACTCGGTATTAATGAATTAATAGATTAATAAAAGGCATACTTGATGGTATACAGTTATGCTCATACCATACCTTCGCGGATATGCTTGCTCTTTGTATAAAGAGTCTTTCAGTCTTTGAGGTATTCTAATTTTTTCAGTGGAAATTATATCAAAATTTAACTAATGATATTATATTCTAGATGGATGAGTTTATTCTTTAATTAATTAGTTTATCGTTTAATTTGCATAATATTATGATTTTAAAATCTCTACAATTTGCATATTTATTATTTTTGCAATTCTGATTTTGCAAGCAAGGAGAAATAAAGAATTGAAGCAAATATTTTTTCAACTTCCATATTTTGGTTATACTTTATACATATTTCAATTTGCAATAATTTTATTTTTTATTTTTTTATAGTATGAGTTAGGGGATCTTTGGTATTTCACCAAATGCCATGCTAATAATTCGACACTGAATATAATAACACAACTGTAAGATTAATAAATAAATTTCCCGTATATTACTTGGAAATATATTTTCAAAAAATCCTCCAAAATAAATTTCCTTCCGGCAAAGATTTATTATTTTACATCACTATTTTAAAGTTGTTTTAAGTATTGTAGTCTAAATTAATATTGCCTCTACAAAACTCTAAGATTAAATCTAAAAAACAAAAAAATCTATGAAAAAATATCAGTTCGACCATTTATTAACAAATATTTCTGTTTTTATAAATTTGTAAAATAGCATCAAAGGTGTATATTATCCAACTTTTCACGTAATCAATTTTTATTCCCTCAATTTTTGCGAAAAACATAGAATACTATGTATTATTTTCAGGTTTGCTTTAATCTTTGTATTTACATTACAACAAATAGTTTGTTTGGTTCTTCAATTTTATTTATCTATATATACAAATTATAATGCAATGTGTAAATAATTCAGGTATCTTTTATAATTTAGAAAAGTTGTTTTCAAATAAATTTAAACATACTTATCATGGTTACGTTTTACGTATTTAGCAACCAACATATATATTTTTTTTATGGGCACTATAGGAATTAACAGTTCTTGCATATATATTATGTATATATACCAGCATAAAAACCATCATCATCATCAACAGTCGATAAATTCTTATCTCTTGCTATACATTACCTAACCAATGTTAAAATGGTGGTGGTTATAAATGTGATATTTTATATATTATTGAAAGAGGTATACCTAATAACTATTGCGCGCTACTGATAAACAACATACAGTGTATAAAAATATTAATGCAAACATTGCATGATAACTGGGGATTGCATGAAATGAATCAATGAACTAAAGTGCGCATCGCGCGCTCATATTAAGTATAGACATAACATATCATATATTTTAATATACATTAATAGAATAAATTGTTAATTTCTGATTTCAGTTAATTCTTTCTTATGAAAATATATAAATAGAAAAAAAACCGTTATATTTTCATCGTTTTCAGATTTTATGTAATAATGTTAATATTTATTCCTCTTCATATGTCTTTGTATAAAGAAAAGCAACTAATTATTCGAGTTTCGTGTGATATTGTATAAATAATTCTACTATTTGTTGGTTGTTTTTTTTTTCAAACATTCTATGAAAGTTTAGTAACATCATTTAATTGTGCGTTCAATTTATAATCATTTATTTATACCTACCTACGAGTATATAAAAAATAAAAATAATAATACCATAACTAAATCGCCCAAAATCTCAATACATACAATTTTTTTTTTTTTTTTAATTTATTTCTGTTTCATACCTATTAAAGAAATGAAATAAATTTTAATAGAATTCGATCTACATTAAATTTTTTGACAAAATAATATTTGCATGCTGGGCAATGTTTCATGTCACTGTTAATATTTATCAGCATATAAGTTAAATAAAGCAGGAGCAGCAGCAGCAGCAAATGCTTTACCATCGTTCCCGTAACATGATTTTCAACTATTAATATAAATAATTATATACTTTAAATTGTACAGAAAAACAGATTCAAGAAACGAACATAAACTATTTATCTGCACCATAATTTAATTAACGTATAATTGCTAAATAATGTTCATCGTTGTATTTAACAATTTCTTTATAAATCGAGATATATAAATAGATTTATAAATATATTTAAATTAGCTATTAAAATTCGTTCAGCAATATAGAATTGTACGAAGTCGTCTGATGTTTTTTGTTAAAAAAAGAAAAAAAAAATAATATTACTATCGATTGAACTTTTTACATTGACATTTATCAATATCAATTAAAATATTTTATTGATTATTTAATATACAGAGCAAATAGTGCAGTCACAGAATGTTATATGTTTCTTCTTTATTTTCGAAATTGTTCATTTGTCTTGCATTGTAAAACTACCAATGACACGATATATGTAAGTATACAAGCGGCTATATTCGAATCCATAATAAGAACTACTTTATAATATATGGTTGTCTTGTATTCATAAATGGTATTCCATTATGTCTATTATATAATAGTATTGGATAATAATATTGTTAGTAATTTTATAAGTATGTATGTATATGTCGATGAGAGTACAGTTACTGTTAGTTATTTTTATTAAAAAGTATTACAAAAATATTCTCTAAATTGACAATGGGTCGCAAAAGAAATAAGAAGCCAATAGATCGTCATGCATTATAATTATTTTATATTGTGTTTGTGTACAAACATTTCAATGAATGACAACAAGTAGAATATACCATTTACCTATTACCACTCATTGTTAATTGATTTTATGTCATCGAGTTCAAGTATCTGAATTTTAAATATAAAATATGTACCGGAAACATCAAAGTGGTTTTGTTTATATTCGAAAAAAAATAATAAAAAAAAATATGCATACAAAAGAGAAAGAAGTATAGAAACTGGAGAAAACAAAATAATAAATAAAAATCTGGTTTGTAAAAAAAATGTAAGAGGATCTCGTGCGTATCCATATAGAGTTGTTTTTTTTTTCTTTTTTATTTTAATATTCATTATTGAAATTATAATTGTATTCAATGGCAATTTTCTATTGTGCATTTCGAAAGTAAATCTGAAAAATTTCGTTATTTTTAATCGAAATTAATTTGTTCCATAATTTATTTATTTCTAAAAATGAAATATTTTATTGTTGAATGTTAAAAGTATGCTTTAGTGAAAATGATTCTTAATTATTTATATACAATATACATGGTCTTGGTCAGGATGGATAATTTTTAAGACGAAAGTTCTAAAAAAAAAAACATTTTTTTTCTTGTTTTATTATTTTATGATGAAGGCGATCATCGGAAACGATTTATTTTAACTATAAACCTCTATACTTATACAACACTTATTTTCACCACAATTCTAACACATAAAATTAATTCTATCTGGATTCTATTGTTAACGACAATTTATGGTAAGCTAAGACGGAACATAGATGCAATTATGAAATACATTGTACCTACCTATTTTGCATTCGTATAAACAGAGCATATCAAATGAAAAAGAAATGTTTGTGTGTTTTTTTTTAAATTTATTAAAAAAAAAAAAAACAAGAAATATCGTACAAACAAAGAAAAGAAAAATCAAAACATTTTTTTTTAAAAGAATTTATACTCTGTTTGCAATTCAATATAACATATATGATCTTTAATTTGATACTACCAGAAAATGTCATAACAAAATGTTATATTATAAAATATATATACATTTAAACAGAAAATATTGCCATTGCAGTTCCTATTTTATTTTTATCTACTCGATGACTGACTCAATACATAGTTTCTGTTTCACAAATATAATTTACATTTTATAAACTTTAGCAGGACACTGGCTTACTGATCACCATATAAGATATAAGGGATATCAGATTATCTTACAGTTTTGTTTCAGTTTAATATTTATATTTGTGAAAATGTTTTGTAATTAAATTAATAGTTTTGTGATTAATAATTTTAAAATAAAGATTTTTTTTTTAAATATATATAAAGAATAAATATCAGACCATATCGTCGTAAAGTTATTGCAATTTTAAATTGTATAATTTTTTAACCAACTCGGCTATATTGTAACGTTTAATTATACAGACTATTTATGTATTTTTATTTTAAATATTTTAAGGTCTTTCTGCATACATTGATATAAATATAACATAATAGGTAATTAATTAACTCTAATATTTTGTTTATCCTAATAAAATAAAAAGAAAGTATGAATTGATCCCATAAGAAATAATATTGCTACTGAATTTATTGTCTGGGTATTTAGTCAAATAAATCATTAAGAAATTTCGTTACAATTTATCAATTTTTTTTGTTTTAATAAATAAATAGTAAGTAGTTTTACAATAAATTATATTTGCGTTATCATTGCTATAAAATACATTTTATTTGACGAAGGAAACCCGAAATTAGTCATTACTAATACCTAAATACCAAAACTAAATTTATTAGTTTTAAACTACTGTTTCTTAGAAAAAATGGGTGTGAAATTAGTCATTACTAATACATACCTAAATAACAAAACTAAATTTATTAGTTTTAAACTACTGTTTCTTAGAAAAAATGGGTGTGAATTTCAAATTTTCGATAAATTGGAGGAATAACTCAACTTTGAAGAATCATAACTTCTAAACGGCTACACCCATCATGCTCAAATAATTATCGTATTAACTTTGGACCTTTGGGTAACTAATAGGCATAAAAAGGTTTTGATATTCATAAGTTATTAATGATAAAACTTAAAAGTTCAGTACGAAAACACGTTTAAATCGATATTTATTTCTTTTTTATTTTTTATTTTTATTTCCTTATTTATTAACTTTTTTGAATTTTTGATTTCACGAAATAGAGTGCCTTGTAGAACTCTACAATATTGAAGGATAAAGGTATTTTGGTCCGTGGATCATAAGACTCCAATATAAAAAAATAATTTTTTTTTAAAAAAAATTGGAAAATTTTTACCAACGACGATATCTCAGCTAATAGTTTTCCAAATCACTTCAATTTTTTTTTGTTTTGTAGGTTATTAATTTTGCTACAATATACCTAAACGAAATCCATTGTTAGAGCCTACAACATTATGAAAAAGTTGACCAAAGTTTAAAAAAAGGCAAAAAATGGAAAATATTGAAAAAAAGTCGTCCTCGCCGGAGTACAAGAAATGAATCTTCAGACCTCATATTTTAGTCGTAAATTCATGACACTCGTGCGCAACTTTTCCACCCCCCGCACTTTCAATTTAATTTTTTTTTTTCAAAAACGCTCCACCTTACCGTATATAGACAGTTTATAGATCATTCTGAGACTGCTATGCGTATTTCTACACTAAAATAGTGTTTGAACCAAAAAGTTTGTTAGAAGATATTTACAGTTTTGTCTTGTACATTGAATCCATTCAATTACTACTTTTTTAAAGAAATTTTTCTAAAACTTAATCTTTGGAAACTGAGTTTAAAAGGATTTTTATATATTTGTCAAAAAGAAAACAATTTTATGATTAAAAATACATATTAATAAATGTTTGAAATTGGAAAAAGCGTAATATGTAATTTATTAGTTTAGTGTTATAAGGTTTTCTTTTTGTCGCCTTTTGTTTTTATTCGCCCCCCTATTTATCAAAATCAAAAAACTCATTGGTTTTGATTTTGATATACAATATTTTTCGTTCGCCGGACTCAGCCGAGTACGTGGAGTACGCCTTTATCCAGCTCTGCATCATCCTTTATGAAATTAATATACAATATAAATAACAGTTAATGTAAACAAAACAGAATACTGAAACTTTAACGAGAAAATATTTAAAAATCATTTACATATATGATATATGAAGCTTGTATGAGATTTTACTTCAGTTTTTTTTGAAAAAAAAAAATAAGTATTGGTTTTGCTCAAATTTTTTATTGTTTTTTTTTTTTTTGTGCACCTTTGGAAATCCGGGTAAACTTGTCTCTTTTTTTGCCCGCTATTTTTTTTTTCTTCACAAAAATGAAGTTGCCAATCTGTTGGCAGCTTTTTTTTTTCAATTTTTCCGGTATTTTAATTAGTTGCTAGAGTTTATATAAAAATATAGAAAATGTATTACATTATAATAATTTCACTGAAATGAATATGAATGAGTAAAATTTAATTGAAACTAATTATAAAATCTAATTATTTTAGACGAGTTTATCGAACCAATTAATACGAAAAAAAAAAGATGAAGAAAATATAGTAGAGATTATCAGCAGCTTTAAGTTAAGTGTTAAATATCTGTATTAGATATATAATATTAAAACCTATCGCATCAAATGATTGAAATTTAATTAACATTTTATAACTAAAATTTACATAAATATGAAAAGGTAGGTCGTGTTTTACTGCATTTATCATCTACGATAACTACTATTAAATTAAATGTGAAAGAAGGTGTAAATAATATTTATAATTTATATTATCAGCTGATATTCAAGCAGTACATAAAAATATAACATTTTGCTAATAAACATTTATTTATGTATGGAATGGCAGACTTTATTACCATTATTATCGGCCTAAAGCATGCATGCATGCATGTCGCGCATATATATATAGTGGTGTGTATAAATTCAAATGAAAACGTCTGTATTTGTAGATGTTCTTCACATTAATATTATTAAACATGTTTGTGAACTGAAAAAACGAGTTATGCAATATTTGTCCTAGTAATTACTATACATGGTATGAGTATCATCATCATGAACATCAAACATCATACATACATAAACATATAATAGAACAAACAACATGTATACGATATTTATTATAAATTATGTGACTCATTGTTTTTTTTTTGCATTATTCTTTATATATATATATATATATATATATCTATATTTATTTGCTTTAATATTAATACTTACGCGAATTTAAAAAATATTCAAACAAAAAAAAAACTTTTTTTTTAACGGAATGCATTGTGATGGCAGGCTTTCTTAATGCTTTTCTATAATAATAATGAATGTTTTATGTTTAATAGATATAAAAAAAAGTTGCCAATTTAAAAAAAAGGGGGGGGAAAAACCAAAAACCGAAAAAAAAATGGTTCTCAAGACAAGAAAACGAAATATTAAAAAAAGTCAGTATGTACATTTTTGTAAAAAAAATTCTGCGCCCCTTGATATATCGACCATCAAAAAACCGCCCGGCTACTCTTGAGATCCAGAAAAAGTGGTCTAAAAAAAAAAAAAAATGAAGTAAAAGTAGACAAATAGATGAGTTCATTCTTTAAAATATTCGTATCGATTATTAAATTATACCATTGACCGCATTCCATTATCGGAATATTTTAAGATATAAACTATTATTAATACATATTTATACCTATTAGAAAACTCTTGATTTTTTTTTTCTTCTTGATTTATGTATTAATAAAATCATTAATCGTTCCGTCATCTTCTACGATCTTTTTTATATTTGGTCTAAATAATGTGTAATGTTGTTGTGACTTGCTAAGAAATTTTAATTATTATTTTATGAAGCATCATCATTGCCTGTTTGATAAATATAATTATCATTATTGTGAAGTTAAATAAGAAAATATAGAAAATTAACTTAATATGCCGGAAATGTTTATCAGCTTATAGATTTTTATGTATATACATTATACATGCACATAGTATATATAATCTTAATATCCTTTACTATTATTTTTAAAGAGAAAGTTTTGTCTTTTGTGCTACGAAAAAACAAAATTATTAATAATATTTAGTTGAAAACATATATATTTATATTCTGTTGCAAAATCATAATTATATTGTGCAAGATAAAAAGCATCACAATTTACACTTGAAAATAAGTTAATCAGAAACAGGCGGTTTATTTTTAAAATTTAAACGTGTATCTCTTTTTGCAAATAAATCAATTTGAAAAGAGTTATAGAAATTATCGCATTATAATTTGTAGTGAGATTAAGTTAAATAAAATTTAACATTTCAATGATTTATTAATATTTTGGTAAGTGAATAATTTATTTTAAATATTAGCCGCATTTACCTTTTAAAGCATAATATTTTCTTCTCCCTTCTCCATATCCTTTTAAAATTAATGTTATTTATAAATGATTAAATAAATATGAATATATTACAAACCAATAATAAATATTAAATATATGTAAGCGTACTAAATAGAAAAATATACTCTGTAAACGAAATACTTGATCATCTATCTAACTCACAACATATTTATAATAAAATATGCGAACGAAACGAACTATGTTATAAGACATTATTATATTGCATTCATTCCGGTCAAAAAAAAAGAAAAAAATTGATCGAATATAAATTATAGGCTACTTACATACACATCGTACATGACGTATAGATAATAATACATACTGCACGATGTTTGATCTGAACCACCTCCAGGCTCAAACTATATAATTTTTTCGTATATTAAATATTTACAATAGATTACAATATATTTCATTATACATTTACGTTAGATGGACAGGTAACTCCTATATAAATTTTTTTTTTTTTTTTTTAGGTAGGTGTTGGTGGTTTCAATACGATACGATATGTTATATAATCCAAAATATATATTTTATTTTAATTCATTCTCTCAGCATGATAGTTTTTTGATACCAAATACACGAACTTTTGAATTTATATCAATTTTAATTTTTCAATATTATATAGAGTAAAATCCGTATACTGTGCGTAAATTTTTATTAGTATTAGTACGCGTCATCAATGAAATATATAACAAAAAATATCGTGGAAGATGTTAAAGATTGTAATATAGTAAATATTAAAATAAAATAAACAAAAATGATTCTATATAATTTCTTATGTAGGTAGATAACATTTTATAGTTAACATAAAATGTATAATTACAACAATTTAACATGGCATTAAATATTTTACAATATTTATTTTAAACTCGTATTTAAATTAGAATAATGACAGAAAAGAAAATAAGTACTCATGTGCTATCCATCTTTTCCTATTACTATACTACTATACATATTTATTTGTAATTATGGATCTGTTTAAATGAAAATACTTTATAAATATTATGTAAATTTATTTGTTTTAAATCTTCTAAGTGTACACATTAGGGCGACCAGAAAAAAAAATGTTTTCATTTTCAAGAAAAGACCCCCCACATAATATTTAATATCCAGAAAAGAAAGTCTGGTCAAATTTGAGCTCAGTTGATGCAGAAATGGTCAAGTCCAAAATCGGAACGTAGTTGAAGATAGCCCATTTTGACATGGTGATGCATTATATATAGTAAGGTCCTATCAAAGTTATTAAATGAATGAGTTTTTAATTGAAATAGTTAAAATGAATAGTATGCTTAATATCTAACAAAAAAATGACTGAAAAAAATGCTTTTTTCGAATTTTATGGCGATTTTTAGGTTAAATTTGGTCCATTTTCTATCACCTTTTGCCACCTTATATTTTTTTTTTAACTTTGTGGGTGTTTGTTTACATAGATTTCTTTAATATAAGTTAACTTAATAATAATTCGAATTTGTCACAAAAATACTGGTATTTTCTAAATGACTTTATTTGGAGCACAGCTGATGTGAAATAACCTTGAATTCCAAATAAAAAATATGGCTAATCAAACACAGAGAAATATTTAAGCTTAGATACTCATTTGTAAAAAATATTCAAAATATGTATTTACCTCAAGATAATGATTAGGTGATGGAAACAAGTTATTAACATCGGTGACTAAGCCAATAAAATACATATAAGAAAAAAGAAAAAAAAAACAGGCAATTGTCTTAACAGCTCCATAAAGCAAATAAGCAAATATTATACGTTTACGTTTATTGTTCATTTTGCGATCATAATATCTTGATGTGGTATAATAATACTGACTGATCGCAAATATTATGATATAAAATCACTTTTTTTTGAATGATTTTTTTTTTTTTTTATTTGATTCTTTTTGCCTTCCTTCTTTAGCTTGTTTTTATGAGCCATCAGATTAGCAAGCAAAAAAAAAAAACAATAAACATAACAATTCACACGACTGGAAAAAATAAAGAAACACCAGGTAGATCAAAAAAATATTTTACAACTGCGTCAAGTGTGTAGTGTCATTTTTTTTTTTTTTATTTCTTCCAAAAGTCATATTTGATAATTATATATATACTCGTACAGTAAAATATATGTAACACGCAAAGGAAGGTCAATAAACTTTCTTTGAAATTAATTAATTAACGAATTAGTAAGGAATTTATTAAATTCACATTAAGTAATTTTAATATTTTATTATATAATCTTCATGTACTTTGGTAATTTTTTTTTTTTTTTATTTATTGGTTTTATTTCGTTATTCATGTATTATTTTTCTTTGATCACGTTCTTTAAGTTTCTTTTTTATTTAAACTCTTCTAAATAAAAAAAAAAACACAAATTTTGTATTACTTTTAATTTAAAAAATTAAATATCATTTGTCAGGTTCAACTTTCATTATAATTTATCTTCCGGTATGATTTACGCGATCCACTTTTCATAATATACAGCAGACACGTTTATTACATATATATATATTAATTTTATTTTTTATTTTTTTTTTTCAGATGGTGGTCCAAAATTACGTCAATGGGCAAACGGAGGAGGTACAGTTCCACATGCTAATGGACAAGATCACGTATCCACTTTGTCAAGGTAAGTACTTTATGTATAATTGATGCTCTATTACAGTTTTTATTGGGTTAATGGAAATAAGACGGACGTCGACTAGATATATTTTCTTAATTTATGTAAATAAATACTTGACATTTCGACCATATAAAGCTAAAACTAAGCCAATACGCATTTAATAGACATAATTGCATAGAATTAATTGAATATAGGTACCAAAAAAAAACAAAAAAAAAATTGATAAAATTTGTATGACCTTAAAATTGGAATACTATTGAAATTCACATAAGTTAATTTTCATAGTCAACATGTTTTCGAAACTTTGTTGTCAAAATGAACAAAATTGCTTGAGCAATACGTCACCATATAGAAACGACAACCTTGTATGTTTCGTTTATAGAAAAATATGTATAAAGCTTTTTATTTTTGTATGGATCAAATTTAAAAAAAAAAAATCTAATTATTGCAAACAGGTAAACAAATTTCAAAACTTAAAATATAAATATACAACCTATAGCGTATTAAATTGAAATTTGTTTTTATTTGTAATTTTATATAGAATCTATGATATAATTAAATTCTGATTATTGTAAGTTTATTCCAATCGATATTTTTCTAATAATTGTCTGAGGCGCGGACCTACTGAGCTGCTCTTAAATATATGTAGTTGCTTCAATGCTACCATACATATCTGAATAAATATTTCATAAAAATAACAACCTTATTTCTATTTCAGACCCCGTTCAATAGAAGCTATATCAAATGGTACACTGCCAAATGGTCGTACATTAAATGGTGTAATAAGTCGTGGATCGGGTGGTCTACATGAAGACTCTGAGTTTCCGCCAAACCCAAAGACACTATCTCGTCGTAAACCAATTGTGTGGATGAGACCACATGTAAGTGACAATTTCAGCTTCTCTGCGTACCATTGCAATACCGACAATAATTTGTAACATTAAGTTAATACAATATTTATCGCTGGGTACCGTGTGTGCCAAATCATAGCACCTTACCCATGCTTTAATTGCAAATAAGAGAGAAAAAAAATAATTAAATTCGCACCGTGACTAATGCATTGTGTATAAATATGTTTAACACAGAAAAAAAACGCTCATTTTTTATTTTATTATATATAGAGTTTTTTCTTTCTTTTTTATTAATATTATGTAGTCTACAACATCACTCAAACACCGTGCTATTACGCGACTTGGTGATTTTTAATTTTTTTTTTTTTAGTTTTTGCAATAAAACCATAAAATTATGGTCCATTGTTGTAATTTTTTCTTGATTTGTATTGAAGGTACTTCGTCAATTCTTTTATACACCTCGTTTAAGAAAAAAAATATATATGTATGGCTTTTGTGCGCTTAACGCATAGTTACTTACAACAATTTCATATCAAATTATATTTTCTTATAATTACACATATTTTACAATTGGTAATTTTATATTTGAGTGTAATGTTTTGATAAAATATTACAGATTATTTTTTTATATCTCTCTAGATGAAATCATAATTTTTATTTAACTTTTAGTTATACATATCACTGAACGACATAACTACGAAATTTTACCAGAAAAAAAAAGAGATCTTGTGTCACTTTTTTCCTAGTGAAATTTACCAGAAAAGAATACGATTTATCTCGTTCAGATTGATGGTATATTTAAATAAGCAGAAATTTTATATAAAATAATTTTCCAAATATTTTGTTTTATAATATGTCATTTTTAGGATATGTCAACTCGTCCGCAATTTCGATTATCATTATCTGGCTCTGTATTAACATCTAGAGAATTACCAGAACCGGTTGGACCAGGTGATCCAAATCTGTTGGCTGCTATTGGATGTCTATCACAATTTCCACGACTACTGGAACGTGTTGTACCACCAGAACAATCATTCGACACAGCTAACGGATATTGTGGAATGTTCAAGTAAGTGATTAATTTTTTCTATTTTGAAATACAAATTGAGATATATTTAATTAGCTATTTATTATTTAATTGTTAAAATACATAAATACGAAAGGCTTAAATCTATGTTGTATTTTCTTAAGAAGCGTTAGTTCATTAATTTGAATAATGAGTTAGAATTGTTTATAATCAACTTTTTACTCGTCGTTTTATTTAATTATAATTGCAAGACAGACATAAATAAATATCAATAAGATAGAAAAGAAAAACAAACAAACAGTAAGTATACACAATACCAAATATCATATCGTATGTAGGAAGTGTGGTCTGAAACCGGTACATATCACACTTAAATCACTGAAATAGAATTCAAAATATTTAAAAAAAAAAAAATGAAAAAAAACAATGTATGTATATTCGTATGTATGTACTCGTCGTATTTATATCTATAAATATATTGATGATCTATTTCTCATGAACGCCGCAAACTGTATGGATCAAAAAATAGAAATAAAAACTGACAAATAGAAATTTTATTTTTATTTTTCTCACCTATCTTCTTCACATATAACTATCAGTATTTTTCAGTTTGCACAACACAAATAACATATAGTTTGACTTTTAACTTATTACAATATAGTTTTCATTGTTAAAGTAAGGTGCGAAATATTGAATAATTATATTCTGTTTATATGCTATATTTTATGTTTTTTATTATATGATCAACGTGCGCACAATATATAGTTTTATTTGCACTAATATGTATATTTTACGTTCGGCATATTTGCAGAGTGCACAACACGGTACAATATACTATAAATATCAAAACAGTACGGTACATATGAGGCATGTTTCACTTATTATCAACACACAGTGAATACAGAATTTCTTTTTTATTGCCGTTAATTATTTGAAAATGTTAAATTATCTTTTACTGTGTTTATACTTCTTTATAAAAATAATTGTACGAAAGGCGTTAGAAAACTTTCATTTGTATTATAATTGTTTTTAATTGATCAGGAATCGTTATTGTTATAATATTGTGATAAATGCAAATATTGTCTACTAGTTTTAATAAAATTTAAGAACAATTATACTGTCCGGTATGTGCGTGCAGTATTTATTTTTTGGAAATTATATGTGGCGTGCATTGAGATTCCGACTAGATACCTACAATTACATAGACATTATGATAATTTTTTTTTATTAACGAAGGGTGTATTATTACCAGCAAACGTTTTTGTGAATTACTCCAAACTTAATTTTTGACCAGAATTTTTTTATGGCAGATTTGAAATATGACTACATCGTAAGAGAATACTTAGTTTTCTAAATTTTCTTTTAGTTTAAAAATTAGTTCAATATAATATCGTTTTTGGGTAATATCACGTAATGTCGGTATTATTGAAATAATTTTTAAATTAAAAGAAAATTTAGAATATTCATTACTCAGTAGTCAAAATTCTTACGATTCAGCCATAAATAAATAACAGGGCTGCGACAGTTACTTTTTTAAAATAACGCTTTATAGTTAGTCGTTAGTAAACGTAAAATTTATTTCGTTTAAATACTCGTTTCATCTATATTATTTATTTTCCATAAGGCGCTTTCATTTACTGTATAGTAAAGTTCAGTAAAGTTTTTAATACCAATAACTTCTAAACGGAGAATCGTACAGAAATATCATCCAAATCCAAATATTGTATGAAGAAAAGTTGTACTTTCAAATTTAAGTGTGGGTCGGTCATAGATGATTTTTATGTGCGATTCTCCGTTTAGAAGTTATTAACATCTT
>JAABKK020017278.1:9027-19863 GCA_011634745.2 Catotricha subobsoleta
TTTCGATCCTAATTTTTGTCTATTATAATAATGAAGGCTATAAGGTCTTGTGTTGAATAATCAATCATTCTGAAGATACAAACAAAATAAATGTAGTAACATTTTTCAAATATTAAATGAATTTAAAAAAAACAAAAAAAAATATTAAGAAAACAAAAGTAGCTGATTCATTTCATTGAAATTTTAATGGTATATTAGGAGTGTGAATATTAATCCAAGATACGCTTGGATAAAAGCACCGAATCCAGACAACTCAGGCTGAATTTCCCTCTCCGCCTTTTACAGCCGATTTTTTTGATAAACTTATATGATCTTTTTTTCATTTCTTTTTAACGAAAGTTTCTCATTGGTTACAACACAGTCGGTTCTCTGTGTCTAAATTAGTTTAGAATAACTTTTTCTCCTTCTTATTACTTATAAAGTTATTCTAAACTAATCCAAACTAAGTATAATCTCGGATTCTCTGATTATAGTTAACTATATGAACTTGTATATTAATATTTTCATTTTTGCGCAAAATGTTCCAACATTTATATTACAGAGTAAACCATAAAAACCAATAATTACTTGAGAAAGCATTTGATTTTTTGTAGTTGTATTTACAACGTTGATTCCCCAATCTTGATTACTATTAAGGGACTAGTTGTATAACTAGATGTTTTTTAATCTTTGTCGTTCAATAACAATGATGGTTTTGAATTGATACCCGCCCACACTCAAGTTCCCGCTATCATTATTTGTATCGACTAGATAGTTGAATTAAAAGTAGAGTGTATCGCCATTTATTCTAATTTGATGAATAAGTATATAAGTACTGAAAATTTGACCGACATCGACAAAAACTTTCAAATAGTCGAAATTCCCTAAAGATATTAATCAATTTAAAACTAAATCAACATTGATTATACTTCCCGCATTTAGTGATAATTGATATTCCTTTTTTTTCTTATATGAACTGGAAATATTTAGTTACAGTTTTATTGATTTCATCAAAATTAATTTAAAAGATGGCTCGATAAATTTCTTAAAAATTTAATTATATTCGATCAGTTTTTCTGATAGAACTTCGACATAGTCGAGTAGCTGATCTAACGACAGCGGTACACTAATACGTCACAATGTATAGTTAGTATTTAAAAGAAAATAAATAAAAAACAATATACCTATACTTATGTAAAAAAAATACATCAAATGTTTTCTATTTCTGTTTGCTATTAAATGTTTCTAATTTACTTACGGAGGACACATTAACCGGTCAAAAGGTGTCAGAATAAAATACACAAATACAGCATTTGATACGTTACTAATTAAGCACAAAAAAAAATAACAGATGCGTTTGAAATTTTTATTATAATTACAAATCTGAAATGTTTAGCCAAAGATTAAAAGAAAACAAGAAAAAAAAAAGGGAAACAGCAAAAAGAAATTCATAGTCCAGTCACCTTATAACTCAATACTGTCGTCTAGCGTCTTCTTCAAAGCGTTATTTTATTTGCTTGTAACATATAAGTACTTTGCTGTTTATTTATCTTTTTCCATCAACTTGTATACTTAAACGAATATTTATATATCCTATATAATTTATGCATGTCTATATTGACTAAGTGAGGTCGTGTACTCAAATTCAATCGACATCACACGATCGATAATACATTGCCGACTGATTCTGAAAGGTTCGGGCGCGGCTTTTAAAGTAGATAGAGGTATAAGATATAACCAGCTGCATAAAAAGTAATCAACATTTACCCAACTAGTACATATTAACTATTTTTTTTTTTTTTTTTTTTTAATTTTAGTTAAAAGTATTTCATATTAAATTGATAGATTTTCGTTATGAAAAATAATAATAATAAAAAACTTTCCAAAAAATATACAAATTCCGCAAATTTAATCTATCAGTTCATAAATATAAATGGCATGCAATCAAAAATATTGTTTAAAAAAAAAATGACTCTAATGTAATTTATCAATAGTTGTCATTTTTTGTCGGTTATGCTTCCTCAAAGAAATATATTCAAATTGTAAATAACGTTTCTATGAGTAAATATCATTTTGTTTGTACAATATTTGACTACTAAAGAATTCAACGAGACATCGAAAAACAATTTTTTCTTCAATGATTCATTTTTTAAAAAATATTATTCAAGCAAATGTTTTATGTCATTAGTTCGACTAAGTGTGTCACCAATAATATTTTATATAAAATATGTTACGTCACTGACAGACAAACTTCTAAGAATTAGATTCATTTATGAATGTGATATTTAATGACTTTTCTTAAACTTATGCTTTAACTACTTAGTATTTGTCATTGGTAAATTATATTAAATTTGTTTTTATAATTATAACCCGAATTGGTGTACAACTCTGTAATTTCTTATTTATTTATTTATTATTTTTATTTCAATAATTAATAACCATTTTATTATAGGTTTGCCAAATACAATTTTTGTTCGAAATCAGTTACATTCCTAGTTTAAAAATATAAAATAAAATAAAAATTATTGTATGATTGTAAACCAAAAATTATTTATTTATATGCTTGCATGGGAGTGTGTCAGTAGGTGCATAATTAACAGGTATATATACAGTTTTATTTAGATATAATCTTTTGTTAGTTATGCGTACAAAATGCCGATTCTTAATTAATCATCATTTTCGAAAATTCTAGGGCTAATATTTTCATACAAAATTGAATTGAATTGAATTTTGTGCTTATTATGTGTGCATAATAATATGTCTCGTGAGAAAATAATATCAAATAACATTAAAACTGGATATTAGTATGAATGATGTTGTTTCGTTTTTTTCTTTCTTGTATTGCTTTAATTTTGAAAAAGAAAAATTGAGTATTAATTTTTTTTTTGTTTATTTTATATCCAAATGGCTGGATCTATCATCTATTACATAACATCAGGCAAAGTAGTTCTTAGATATACCGTCAGAAATAAGAGATATTAAATTACTAGCAAATATCTTAGAGATTTTATTTACTATTAATATTTCAGACATTGAAAAAACAATAAAGAGATACATCAAAAACATTAAAATCATAACATCTCAGCCACGTCAATAATGTCAACTCCAGACATCTTCAATATATTGCTGAAGTTATCTTTTGTTTTCTGAAGCAATTTTGTTTCTTTTTTTCTCAAAAATATGAATATTTGAAAGATTATTTTATCAACATTATTGAAATGTCCTCAGAACCTGGTGCTAAAGTCTCCAGTTGACATTGATGTCTCCCAGACATGATATTGTTAAGATATTGTTAAGACGTCTAGGAAATTTTTTCTTTGTCTAAAAATGATATGCCGCTTTTGAAAAGTTTCGTAATTTTTCTGAAACTTGACCTTTCAAGGCTACGTCTATTCTGCTGACGCAGAATTTTGACGATGGAAAATATTTAAGTATGTTTCGGTTCCCATCCCATATGACGATATGAAAAAAAAAATTACCGATAGATTTTGATCATTAAACAACTCATTAAACATAGAATTAGCGAGCTTTTAAATATATTACTTTTAATTGACTTCATGAGATGATATTAGTTTTTTTTTTGTCCACAAAATCGAATTGATTGCTATGTTGATTGTTATGTTGTTTTGTAGATTTTTATTATGTTTCTAAGCCGCAAAATGTTATTAAATTTCAGGTTGGAACCATCAAGCGTTTTTAAAAACTTTTTAACTACGTAATACATGCTATAGCATTAATCACCAATTCACAAAAAAAGATATAATAGCAACATTTTATTATTAGTTTACAATGAGTTTTACTTTTCGTGCATTTATAAATGAGTAAAAAAAGAAGCAAAATATCACAATATATGTAAGAAGATACTTACTACTTAGTCCCCCAAATGAAATAAAAATATTTAGTCATGATTCACCATTCAATGTTTTTTATGTAAATTATAAATGGCAATTTGGTCGAAGAAACATGTCGAATTTTCATACTTATTTATTCCATATTCTAGTTTACCTTATTGGTTGGTAGTAATCGAAAAAAAAAACGCACACACTAACATCAAGTTTAATCATTTCCAAATGATGACGATGAATACTTATAAATCACAATGTTGCACACATAATAATATTCTTTTGAAACTTAATGCCATTCACACTTTTACTTCATAATAATTATAATATTTCTTTGTGAGCAACTAATGATGCTTGAATGCATATTCGTAACAATGATGTGCTTTTAAGTTCTCTATCAAGTTATGAATAAATTTCAGCTTAAAAAAAAATATGTATAAAAGTCTTTTGTAAAAGAGTTCAATGGAAGCAAATTTTTCTATATATTACTTAGATTTTCTCCTAAAATAATTATCACGAAAATTATGAAGCAAAATCATGAAAAATAATAAATAAATAATAAGTATATAAAAATAATTCCTTTCTTCTTCTATACGCTTTGCTTCTTGAATATCGTCAGCAATCTATTACACTCCGCTAGAGTATAATAAACGAAATAAGTTATATGTTTAATGTATATTTTATGTACCTACCACATACTAAGTATTGAAGCACACTTCATAATTTAATATAAAATCTATAATAACATTTATATAATATATGTATAAATAAATTCAAAATAGTGTATGGGCGGAAAAAACGTAGACACGAAAAATACATTTACAATATTTAAGTGAAACGAATGCGAATTGTAGATTTCCGTTCAATTATTTATTATTGAGAATTTTGTTTTTAATAAAATGATTGCTGTTGTATATTTAATGCTAAGTATTTCATAAAAATAAATTGGTAATTAATTTATGAAAGATGTGAAAACAAAAAGAATTTATATAAATAAATAGGTCTTAATGAAATTTGACTCTTGTTGGGATTCTTGCTGAATATCATCTGAATATCATCTGAATTTCATGAAATGTATATTCTTTTTTTTTTTTTTTTATTCATTTTATAAATTGCCACCAACGCTATTTTCAGAGTTTTGTAACTGTTGTTTGCAAATAAAAAAAAAACAAAAAAAAAAAATGTGGGATAACTCAATTTTTCGAATATTCTCTGTGAAGAAAATAAATTTTGGGCATTTGCCAATTCTTTCAAATCCCTATAATTTTAAATAATGAAATTAGTCTTAGACTTTTATGAGTTATATTAATCCAAAATCGTAATAAATAATTTTATTTTCTATAATTCATTGTTAACATTGTAAGATATACTTTTAATTCAGTTATAAAGAAATACTTTTTCTTTTATTTATGTTTTTTAAATAATTCGGAGAATAATAAGTAACATAAAAATGTAATTAAAATAAATTTCAAGTGAATTAACTGCTGTTGAAATCGTATATCACATTTTTCAAAGCAATGAAAAGAAAACACATAATTTTTGTTGAATTTCGTTCAATATAATGTTTGGAATGGCTATGTAACAATTTAATTGAATGCATCCAAAATTAAATTCTTTTAAAATTTCAACAAAATGAAATTTAATTTGTGTAAGAATTATTAAGTATTTCTAATTGTGAGTTTCATATATTTTTATTATCAGAGCTCGGAAGTATGTGACCCGCTTGTTAAACGACAACTCACTAGTACTTACTCGTAGTATAACTTATGGAGCTTGACGATGCAGTGGATGTTGTGCTAGTGCTTATGCGTTATGCAATGAGTATTTTCTTTAAAATGATGTTAAGGTTCAATTTTTTGTTGCTTCTTAATTATCTTGAAAACTAAACAATTCGATTTTTATATATATGTGTAGCCTCGAAAACTAGAGTTCATATGCTTAACGAACAACATTATTGTTACCAATTCATCATCTTTACATATTACATTATAATTAATGTGGTTATACTTACAATCAAGATTTTAGTTGAATACAAAATTAAAAGAAACTAACATCAACGTGGCTTTAGGAGGTACCTGCATACAAAAAAAAAATGGTAAACACACCTGAAAAAAAAAAGAAATAAATATAATGAAATTGTACAAATAAAAAAACCAACATAATTTTCTATAAAAACAATAACTTGTTTATTTATCATTTTTTTTTTTTTTCATAATCATTATCATCATTAAGCGTATGTTTTCTATGACTAGTCTGTACATATATAGCGTTGCTTATTAAATTATTCATTCATAATCATAATAATAATTATAATTTACAATATTCACATTAGGGATTTTTTCTTTAATTATGTATAAGTATTCGAATTGTTTATTATTATTATTTATTTATTTATTTATTTATTTATCTATTAATTTCTTATATATGTGTGTGTGTTGATGGTGTGTAACATAAAGATTGCTATTAATATTTTATATTTGACGCGGTTTATATAAATATTATTTTTCATTATGTATTTATTTATTTATTTATTTATTGTTTTTTTTTTTTTCTTTCTTTACAATAGAGTTTTTTGTGTTTCTTTATTATGCCATTTAAGTATAACGTTAAATTATAAATAGCCTGAATTGTTTTTGTTGTGTGTGTGTGTGTTTTTTGTTTTTTTCTTCATTTGTCGTAATAACTCTGTATACAATTTATATTAATTCCACAATGTAACAAATTATGAAAATAAAACTGGTTGCAATTAAAAAACAATAATATTTTAAAAGGTAATGAAAGTTTAACGACTAAAAATTAAAAAAAAAAAAAAATTGTTTTTTTCTTTTTTGTTTTATTTTCTTTTTGAACACAAACTGTTTCTAAATAGGCAAATAATATTTCTAACAAATTTCATATTATTTAAATATTTTGTTGTCGATTTTACATTTAAATTTTCTTCCATCTCATTTTCAGTAATTTCAGTTTAAGTAATAAAACCATAAATAGTCAATTTAATACGTTTAATTAATTTTGAAAGTAATCAATCTTTGTTCATTAAAATAATTTAAGAAATACATTTTATTTATGTGTTATTCGCAAGAACCGATAATCCGTCAACTGATCATTTATGAAAATGTATAATTTTTTTTTGCCTTTTAAATGTACTTGTCTTTACGTATATGTAACAAATGATGATAAACTGGTATAAGCCTGTATGTCAAATATAATAAGCTAATTAGCTTGAAACGATAATATATATACAATATATATATTATTATTATTTTTTTCCGATGTCAATTTATAATCATCAATTTGATTTTATATTTCAATCGGATTTTGTGTTTAACACAATTTCATTAATAAAATACCAACACAAAAATAGATACAATTTAATTTTTAATTAAGTCAACATTCAACATTCACAAATTATATTTTTAAATTTATTTCACGCATTTTATTTATAATCAATTAATCCACATTAATTATTTATAATGGAAAATATTTTCAACATCAATTTAATAGTTTTGACGTTTGTTCTGATATTTTTGTTTTATTTTTTAAATTTTTCTTTCTCTCTTCTGTGATCTGTCCCATATCAACCGGGGGCCTTTAATATGTGCCGCCGCATTTTTTGAGGATTTTATTATTTTTGTGTTTCTTTTATTTTGTGTTTATTTGTGTGTAATATATTTATTAAAACGAACGAAATTTATCAACCGTAAGCAAGTCAGTAAGCAAAAAAAAAAAATTAAAAAAAAATAACAGCATACAGAAAAAAGAAGAAAAAACAATCTTTAAAGTCCACGAAATGTTTAATAAACTGTGTTATTAATTTTTTTTTTCTTTTTTCATTTTATTTGTGAGTGGTTTAATATGTTGTTATACAAGTTTAAAGAAATTTTAAAATAATTTCTTTGCATATGTATATAGCTAAACAGCTATAACATAATATAGCTATAGTTTTTACATAGTTACTAAGCTACCTGCCTACCATCCATAAAAAGATTTGCGCGGATCCCCCATGCATGGGCATGGACTTTAAAACTTTAAGTAAACAATATTATTATTATTATTATTATTATTATTATTTTGTTTCTCTTTGCTAGATTGCGTTGGTTTAAATGTGCATGCTAGAGATTAAATATAACTATAATAGCTTTTTACGTACATAGAGAAAAAAAAAATATATTATATATTACGCTATCGTATTTCAACAAAATCTTGTGACGATAGAGATTAAAAGAAAAAAAGTTTTATGACAAAAAATATATATTTAATATTTATAGAATATTCGCTATGGTATTTTTCAAAGAACGCCAAGTATGTCTCATTTTTTCTTTGCTTTTTATTTATTTTATTTTTTTTGAAAAGCAGAAGAGAATTTTTAAAATAACGCAACGCAACATACCAACCCAATCCAATAAAAAAAATAAAATATGCTTTTTATAAACTACATATCCAATAATATATTTATAAAAATATTGTATAGTAAGTACTTATATAAAGTTTTATTGAATTTTGAAAATTTCATTTAAAGTTTTTAAAACTCGTGAGATGAAACATATATTTAAATACATGTTAAAAGTATAAATAAAAAACTTTAACCGACATTTTCTTTAATATACCTGGGCTGAATCGATCTATGGGTACTTATATGGTCTCACGGTAACAAACTTAAAAAAAAAGAAAAAAGAAGTTGAATGTAATTGTATTATTACATGAACCGGAAAAAGCAATAAACTATAGCAAAATGTATTTTTTTATCCAATAATAAAGCAGTTAATATTGGGAATTAAATAGGTTATAAAAGTAATAATTTTCTTGTTATTATTTCTTTTTTTCTTTTTTTTTTGAAGAAATTACAATTATTATTTAGTTTATAAATATTTATATCGAATTTTAAAAAATTACCAAACATATTTTTGTTTTTTTTTATGAAATTTAACGAGAAATAAAATTCATAATATTTCATATAATTGGAAAATTACGAAATTTTTATAATTTAAACATTGTTTCAGTTTAGTAATTTGTTACCAACAATAATATAACTGCCTACAGCGATACTGTGTAGTACAATCATATAATTTCCACTGTGGCTTATACTATGCAATACAGTCAATTTATCTAGTTAAAACATTGTATTTGTATATATTGTGAATTATGGAAGAATAAAAAAAAAAAAAAGTAAGAGCAAGTAAATATGATTAATTATATAATGGATGTGAAGATTAGTCATATAAAATATATAAATTACTGTGCATATTGCGAAACATATTAAAATCCGTTAGAGTCAGCATTACTGTGCAGTATATGCATAAATATATACAACACATGCTGCTGACTTTATAATGTAATTAATTTAATTTTAAGTAATGAATATCAGCTGTATTTTGCGTTAATTAAATTTACTGTCTCGGTAATTAATATTAACTAGGTCGGTCAAGATTTTTGTGCAAATGAAGAAAACAAAAAGAAGCTGTATTAAGGTTTCTATTTAAAAATTAATGGCGGGTTAAATGATATTCAAACTCATTTAAAAGAATTTTTTTTTCTTCACTTCTTGTATGCGCAAAATTCTTTTCAATTTATAAGATGAATGCCGCCTAGAATGTTTGCATCGCTCTTATTTCACTCACAATTTGTATGTTTTTTTTTTGTGTTAGTGTAAAAGTCAATTTTCCAAGAAATTTATGTTTCCATCATGAAGAGCTTCTTATATAAGCCAAACATCATTTAAAGGCTGTATGAAAGGCATGATTTGTGCATATGACTGAACAACAAGAGACACGAAACAATATTTTAAATATTATGTTTTCTAAGTATTCGCTGCATGTAATAAGGTCAAGAGACAACCAACGTTTTATAGAAAACCATAAAAGTTCTTCTTTTTTTTTTTCATTTTGCTTTATTTTATGTTTTGCAGTTTGCAGCAATTTCAAAAATTTTATACACATATCTAAAGTTGTCACCGCAATACAATATAACAAATTAAAGCTATGAGTAAGCAATTTTTCTCAAACATAATTATTAAATAGAATTAAAAAATAATAATGATAAAAAAGCAGCAACTGTGCCGGTAAAATTACTCACATAAATTAGAATTTAAAACTTTATAGCACACAAAAAATGCTGAATATTTTTTTTCCTTCCATTATTTAAGATTAACTGCAGATTATGTAGAAAAATGTGATATGATTTACCATTGAATGAGCAATCACCACGCCTAAGGCATGTGCATGAATGATTTTATATATTTTTTCGTTTTTTCGTTTTTTTTTTTTTGTTTATATGCTTAGTTCGGTAACAATACATATACTTTTATGAATTTCATAGTACTTCACAATGATGAAAAAAATAAAAAATAAAAACCATCATCTTTACAATAAAGAAAGAACAGAAAACCAATTAAACAAAAAATTATATGAAAACAAAAAAAAAAATAGAAGATTATCAGAATGTAGTTAAATACCTATTACACATTATACACACATCGACTTCGACTTCGACTATATAATATTTGTGGCACCTAAATGTTAAAATATAATAATCGTGTATGTAGATAACTAACCAAATGTTTATTATATCATGTCAAATTACATTTTACGATGTGAATGATTCATGTCAGCTGTTTATGACTTAGCGCTTTTTTCATATGCTAAGTATGACATTGGTATTTTATTAGATTTCTAAATGGAAATTTGTGTATTTTAAATTTATAAATGGTTTGTATTTTTTGGAGAATTTAAATACCGGAAAAGAAGTCGAAAAACCAAAAATAAATAAATAATAAAAAAAAAAAAAAAATCAAGCGTGGTATAATAATTTATTAATAATATATTTTGAAAATGTTAACTTTCTATAAAAAAAAAATCAAGGTAAATTTTGTAATATGAACACAAAATAAATGTAATTAATAATTTAGAAATAATTTGATACGTTTTGTAAAATTTCATAGCCGTTTACATGATTAGATACCAAATTGTTTTTTTTTTTTAGATGATAAATATTTTATTGAATGGAAAATATCAAAATT
>JAABKK020017278.1:19963-51563 GCA_011634745.2 Catotricha subobsoleta
ACATTTCCATAGTTTATAATTAATGAGAAATAAATGAGAAACAAGCAAGAGATGAACACTACAATAGCCCATTACTCATAATCCATTCATTGTGAGGAGAATGAAAAATAAATAAATAATAAAAGAACTTAAATGTTATCGATTTTATTTATTGAATTTTTTTTTCTGAAGTTTTTAGACTTTGAAAATACCTTCAAAAGAATTTTATGGAGGAAAAGAATTTCGTTCATATTCACAATATAGAGAAATATCAATAGCTTTAGCTTTATACACATAAACCGTAAACCCGTCCCATTGCCTTTCCCTTATTCTTACAAATATTTTTATATTGAATTCTTTTTGTTTGTTTGAAAAAAAAAAAAACAACAACAAAAACAAAAAATATTAAAATATATAACAATGGATTTTACGAATGCTTTATAGGCTCTCCAACCTTCTTAAAGTTTAAATTTTTATTTTCTTTATACAATATAAATTCTATTACAACAAAAATTGCTACCATGAATATATGATGAATAATAGGTGTTCAAGGTAAATGAATGTTTATAACATATTGTGTAAAATATAAAAACTGTTACGATGAATTTTGAAGTGAGAGAAATGAGAAAAACGTAGACGCAGTTGAGTGCTGTTAATCTTTCAAAACTATTATTATAAAAATTACTTTATTATTTAGAATGCGATTTTTGTCATGGAAAAAATATAATGTTTTATTGACGGAAATTGTGTTTTTTTTTCCATTCTTTCTTTACCATAAACACAAATGAAATAGATAAAAATATATTACATCGAATATGATTCATTTAAGTTTATTATGGAATATTTAGCTACCTGTTGTTTTCTCGTTAATAATAAAGACGTACGCAAATGCGATACATACTAAGAAAATGTTCATATAAATATCTTTTGTATATTTTGTCTATGGACACATGTCTAATATAAAAACAAAAAACAAAATTGGAATAAGAAATAAGAAAAAAAATGGTGTCACCACCTAAAAAAATATTTATCATAAAATAGGTATTTAATAAAATGTTTGACGCGTTAGGCAATTTAATTTTATTTCTGTACATATTTAATAATTACTACACACACTCTTCGCATAATGATTATAATAATAATGAATGCATTCATTTTTAATTTATGTCTAATATATATGCTAATGTTTATATGATACGTCTGATACTGAGATATTTGTATTTGTCTGGTAAATAGCATTAATTTTTTCTCTTTTTTGTTTTGTTGTTTTTTTTTTCGTTTTTATGAAATGAGATATCATCTTGAGGCGACTTCCATATTTCCCATACAATGAATTTCATTGAATATGTTGAATAACAAAACATAAATCTTAGTCGGAGTGCGCGAGTATCTATATCTATCTTGCCTTGCCATATTGTCATCGTCAATCTATAATAATAATAATAATAATAATAATCATGAAAATAAAAATTTCTTAATGACCTTTTCAATCATTTCGTAAATTTTTTTTTGTTTTGTTTTTTTTTTTTTGTTTACTTGTAGTTTATAAGTACAGCTACAGGAGTGTAGCTGCTACATTTATATTATATAACAAAATATGTCTAGAAAATAAACGCAGTCTCTCTGATGGGTAGATGTTTTATCATTTACTAGGTACTTAAGTTGAGGGCAATTAATAATAATGGACATGGCATTTTAAGAGAAAAACACACACACATATTTTATTTACATTTTTGTGGTTCTTGGTAAATATTATATACGTATAATGAAAACATGTGACGTAAGTACGTAGGTTGATCCCGGCTTATGAATACAAATTCTTTTTTTCTTTCCTTCTTTTTTTTTTTTTGACAATATAATTTTAAAAATGATAATGAACAATAGATTCAAAAGTTTAAGTCTTTTTTGGACAAATTTTTTACAAAAAAAAAAAAACAGTTTATTTAAGCAAACAAACAAAGAAATAAAATAAAATAAAAGAAACGAAAAAAAAAAAACTTTTATCTTTTCGTATAAATAAAAGTGACTTTACGAACGTTTAAAATATCATTTATTGATTATTAAAAACTTTTTCTGATATTTTATACGAAACTGCTGTATATCTCTTTATGACATGATAAACGTTTCATTACAACAGAAAAAAAAATTAAGTAAAATGAAAAAAAAAAAAAAAAACAGCAATGTTTACTAATCTGCTGAAGCAAAATATATCACGACATATTATTCAACTAAAAATAAATTCCTTTCTATATGAAATAAGTGCCATTTTATAAGTGTTAATATTTGAAATAATTGACGCGATAATTAATGGATTTTCAAAAGCAAAATATAAAGAAAGAAAGAACAAAAAAAACAAATAATAATAATTAATGAACCACGTTCATGAAACTGCTGCCACTATCAATAAAATATAATGTCTGATGATATAACAAGGTTATAATAATAATCATTTTACATACAAATACGTAGAATAGATGTTGATCTATAAGCCCTGTCAGGTAGGTGTTAAACAAGTAAATTTTAAAAGAAAATTTACTTTAATTATGTGTTATGCTTTGTCTACTCTGAAATATATTCTGAAAATCGTTTCAAGTTATGCGGTGCGACGGTCAAATCAAACGATGCATAAAAGTTGAACCAGATTTTGAAAATTGTTCATTTCAAATTTGATTTTACGATGGGATAAGTCAGAAATGCAAATTCATTTGAAATGATAGCAAAATGAAAACAAAACCAAAAAACCGAAACGTACAAAACGCTTATTTGGAATTTATGTTTCTGTCAGTAAAATCAAACAACAAATTTGAAAATGCCTGAATTTGTTAATTCAATAATCGTAAATATGCAATATTAAAATCACTAATGGCTCTGATTTGAATTTCAACATAAATAACACTCAAATGTTTTATTAAATTAAATTGCATGAAAGATTTTAATTTAATTAATTTACAGTATATCAGCAATAAGTTGATAATAATAAATAATATTGTATTCAAATTGTAATGTACGATTTTTATAGACAAGCAATATTTATAATATACTTAACAAAAAGAAATAACAAAACAAAAAAAAAAAATAGTCCTCATTCCTTAGTCATACAGAATTGAATTGGTTAACATATTTGAATTTTGATTAGCCAATTATTATTGGAGGTAGTTTGATATGCCTATAAATACGCTATACCCGTACGTAATATATTTATTAAATACGACATATTTAAATGATTGCAAAAAAAAACGAATAAAAAATTTAAATTAAAATAGAAGTCATGGCCCTCAATTTGAAATATAGTATATATGTATAATGTATATTTTTATTTTTTTTTTGAACAATATAAAACTGAATAAAATATGTTTGAGTTTGTGTTCTCTATAGAATGTTAAATATTTGTTTTCGCCTATACAAAATCTGTACCGAGTGTATGTTTTATTTCAAGTGAAAATCACACTTAAAATATTTTATGGATTTTTTTTTTTTTTAATGTATTTATTTTGAAAATCATTTCAGACATACACAGAGAGCTAATATTTTCGTATTATGTTTTTAAATGAATATTTATGTGTTATTCGGCAAGCAATATGTTTTAAACAAAACAAAAAAAAAACAGCAAAAACAAAAATTCTAACCAACATACCACTGAAATGTGCTCTCTTTTCGTTCACAAAATAAAATTACGTCATTCACTTTGTGTGATATATGTGCGTGTATATTATAATCAACACCATTTTTATATACGTTTTTTTTTAGCTATACATTTTCTAATATTAACGCTATTATTCTAACTAGTTTTTTTTTTTTTTTTAAATTATTGTGAGAATAATAAGTGAATGGAAATTGAAAAGTCGCTTCATATAATTATATTATATATATAGAAAATTGTATATGCTTTGTTTATGGAGTTTAGCTGCATCATCATTTTAGTAGACTAGTTATTAGAGTTTTTATAGTTGGTGCTTTCGTTTACGTATGGATCTTATTCGTTATTCGTTTTTTTTTTTTTTTTATTCTGAAATACTTAGTCGAACAAAGGCAATTTTATAATTTAAAAATTAGGTATTTTTTTTTTTTTTTTATATATATTATTAAATGGTTTAAGCATGAATCTAACTAACTACTTTCAAGAAATTAAAGAAACAGAAAATCTTAGCATTTACTGAACCATGCAATTATACTTGATTGTGTTAAAATATAATTTAAAAATAATTAGTCCCTCCTATCTAACTGAATGATGTTGAAATATATATATGTATATATAAATATATATAGCAAAAAAAAATGTTGTGCTTTTTTTTTAATATTATTAAAAAATTATACACAGAAAACACTTAATTTAATGTTTTACGGAAAAACAACAACATATTTCTCCTCCTACTCCTCCTTCTTCTTCTCAATCTAATGTATACTATAAAAATATCAAACACATTGATTCAGATTCACCTCAATAAAATTTTACAATATTTAAGTAATATTTAAATAAAATATTCATGGGATTGTTCATCGTTCATCTGAATTTACGTTAACTTCGAATGTGCGACCTAAACACGTTTCGTTGAATGTTTTTTAATGAATTTTTATTAAATTATTAAATTTTTAGTGTTTAAGCAATAAATAGGTATTAATAAATATAAATGTCAACATAATATACTTCGGTCATGCCTACACACTGAAATTGTGTTTAAGATTAAAATTCTTTAAAACATTTTTGGGGTATTAAGCGTCAAAAAAATTTTTTTTTTTCTCTTTTCCTTTTTAATTTAAAAACATATTAAACAACGAAAAAACAAACATCCGCAAAAAGCTATGAAAAATATTTATAAAATAAGAAAAAAAAAAACTGAAAAAATTAAAGAAATTTAATGAAATCCCGCATATTTTGTTAGTAATATAGACTAATAGTCTTAATTATAATTGACGTTTGCGATAAAAAAAAAAAAAAAGTAAAGAAAAGATTTTTAACTCGAATATTTCCCCCCTTAGAGCGTCAGCATACAAATTTATAGAAGCGAATGGCAATGAGACCAGGTTTACATTATATATTGGATGGTATTACGTACATCGTACACGTTAATATTATATGGGTGTTTTTTTTTTTCGTCTATCTTCTCAACATTCTGTGAAGGGTAATTTTACAACTCATTCCATTTTATTTTCTTACCTATTCTCTAGAGTCTAGTTATATGAAATTTTTGAAATTTTTTCTTTCTTTTTTTTTTGAAATAAATTACGGACGTAAATTTTGTAATAAATAAATTTTAAGTTGAATTTTTCGATTTTCATTCTTTTTTTTAAAAATTATTTGAAAATTAAGGATGATTTATTTTTCAGTGATTTTCTTTTTATAATTTAACAATTTTCTGATTTTAAATGGCTGAACGCAAAACAAGTTAATTACATTCAAATACTTATGAACTTTGACTGTTAATTGATTGAGTGAATACGACGCAATATTCAGCAAAATTGTATAAATACGAATACCCGTTGACTGCACATAATTAATTTATTATCATTAATATTATTTTTTGAGAAGCCTATTAAGCGCATTTGTATTAACTCGAAATAGACAAATTTTAAATGTTATTATTATATATTTAATAATAAATTAAATAAAAAGAAAAAGAAAAATTACAATAAAATTTATGATTGGACAATGGGTTCAATTTATATAAATTAGTATATTATTCGAGTAGGTTTGCTGTATTGGCTGGCATGTAGGTATTATTTTTATATAAAATATGTAAATAGAAATTGTACATAATTTTATTGTGATTACATTAATTTTCTTTTAAATTCCAGAAAGATGAATTATATTATTAAATATTCAAAATCAGCAGTAAAATGTTTCATTGAAATACTCCTTTTAAGAATGCGCCGATTAAAATTTTACTACATATAATATATGTTTATTTTATATGTCAAATGACAAATCAATACCAACGTATGTAATTACATAAAAGTTCTCAAAATTTTCAAAAATAATTGATGAAACACACTGCATAACCACTCCCCACTTCCATTAAAATGAAAATTATAAATCATTATTTACAAATGAAATTCCACACGCGTGAACTAAAAACAAAAAATTATATAGAAATTCTAGTTTTTGTTATCAGTTTGCGTTTATCATCGCACGTACATGACTATAATATAACATGTATATTTTATTTAGCTAGTTAGACATACAATAATGAATAATTTCACTACATTAATTACACGCAAAATTACCTTGTAATAAAGTTCAATTGCTGTTTTTAAGTATATATTTAATTGCAGCAAATTTTAAACTAGAATTTGAGGTAAACGAAAAAAAAAAAAGAAGAAAATATATAAAAACCCAATATGGGTACATATATTGCATGCGCATGTTTTTCTTTGTCACTTATATAAAGGTACAGGTAACACTGCTGTGTAACGCTTTGCTTCACTAACAATGACGACCTAAATTATTGTAGGTAGTCACCCAAACCCATATAACCGAATGTATTTTTGTTCTTCCTTTATTTAATTTTTTTAAATATATACCGTCATAAAAAAACGACAATTTTAATGACTATAATATTTCAGAAAAAAAGATGAAAAAAAAAAATTGGAAAACATATTCAAACTTACATTTTTATTAAATATATACGGCGGTGTGGTCATGTAAGCGGAAAAAAAAAACTATAAATACTAAAAATTTAATTTATGTTTATCACATCTTCATATTTCTTTTTTTCTTTTTTTTATTTATTTTTTTGCTTTGTATGAATTTTAAGATGTTTGACTTAATGTTCATCATTGTCGTCGAATATATTTCACATTATATTATCCGACACTTAACGGAAAAATTATAATGTGCTCTTCCAATAAACCTAACAATCTATCGTCAACTAACCAAAAGCCTATCAAACAAACAATAAATACAATGTAAGAACCGACACAAGTAAAAACTGGTTAGCAGATATTATTGCCATTTTTCTATTTTTTGTTTGTATGTTATTAACACAATAATATAAAATTAAATTATCATGAGTGAAGTCTTATTTCATATGAATTAATATAAATTAGAGTTTTATAATAACATTAATGTTTTATTATTTTATATTTGCGAAAATATATTTTATTTGCGCCTTTAAATGATCAAAATTTACCACACAATTTAAATAAAAACATTGGAGCAATATATGTATTTTCTTTTTGTTTCCCGCAATAAATAGTAAAGTTAATCAACACTATTTTTTTTTTTGTCTGTTTATTATTACTTATTATTATTATATTAAGAAATAAGTTCACAAAAAAGAAATAAAAAAAAACGCAAAAGTAATTATAATAATAATTAAGTCCAGATGTCTTGTACATAGCTCTATACGTTTTTTTTTGCATTTTCTTTTTTTTGTGTTTTTTTATTTTTGTCATTTTTGAATTCTGTTTTATCATTATTATTATTATTATTATTTTTCTTTTAGGTTAAATATATTATATATTATGTATGTCTCTAGGAGATATAGAATAATATTATGTTGTGTATTAAGTTATACGATTACGTATATACATTTTATATGATGCATTTATATGAAGGTAAGTTAATATTAAGAGTTCTTAAAGAAAAACAAAAAAGAAAACGAGAAAATAAAAAAAAAATAACAAAAACAAAACGTGAAACATATCTTTGCTTTGGTCTAGCTCTACGTGAAGATATATAACAAGCCTTATATAAGTACATTATTATAAATATATTATAATTATGCTCTTTCTCTCTTTCTTTTCTTTTCTTTTTCTTTCTTTCTTTCTTTCTCTTTCTTTCTTTTTCTTTCTCTTTCTAAATCTCAATCTCATTTTATATACATATAAATATATTATGTTAAATATCACTACCATAGATAGAACCAAATATAGCCATTCAATTTGTCCTTACTAAATTATGCATTCATATATGAATAGCAAAGTATACATTTTTTTATGAAGTTTGTACAATTTAGTATAAAAAAAAATTAAATTTTGCGTATATGTTAGTAATTCTATTATCAAATACTGCAGATAAACCATACTTATCTGGCTCTATATATATTCGCCCATCTGTGGTAGCATTAAATATTATAATATTTTTGTATTAAATTGTTTCCTGTTTATTCTAATACATACACACATACACACAAACAATATTATTTAGATATTTTTCTGCATTTTCCGTTACAATTATTTTTTTTTTTTCTTTTTTACTTTTTATTCCAATGCTACATAATTTTTTTCCTATTATTAAATAGTTGCAGTTTGTCTTTGAATTTAAATATATAATGGTATTTATATTACAATCATATAAGTATTCATAATTTCATATTTATGTTAAGTTAAGTACGTAACTAATACTTATTTCAATAATATATAAAGTGGTAAATATTTCATCAATAATTTTATGATTATTATATTCATTATTCTGATAATATATATTTTATATTTGTAAAGAATTTTTATGGAAGCGATCGCACTTCTTTTTTTATTTAATTTATTCATTTATTTATTTATTATTTTTTTAATAATGTTATCGATTTTTGTTATGTAATGTTCTTTTATGCATTAAATATAAATATTATTTCGGAAATAAGCTCGAATGTGGGAAAATTTAATTTTAATAATTTATAGTTCGTTAAGTTTTCTTTTCAAACAATCGTTTTTAATTTAAGATTTTCTGATTGCAGTTTTTAGGTATGCAGTCATAACTACACAAATTCAATAATATTTTAATATGTGATGCCATATCTATTTTGCTCTTTTAATAAAATAAAAACCAATTTTTACGAATGAAATACAAAGACAAAAAAAAAATATAAAATAAAAAAACAAAACAAATGAGAAAGAAAAACTGCAGTGCTATAAGCTATAACATTGGCTACGTGTCAGTGTCACTAAGATCCTTTCAAGATTCTTATAAGAAGAAAAAAACTATATCCCTATAGAATATTTATAATGAAATTTTCATTAAATGGAAAGCAAATAAATTTCCATTATTTTCTACGTATAGAGACGTATCGAAATATAATGGAAATAAACTCCACAATTCGAAAGAACATAATTTATCTTGCTATTACAAATTTACTTCATTTTATTAAATCATTCTTCACAGTTTATTATTGATGCAAAATAAGAAATTTTTTTCGCTTACGGAAAAGAAAAAAAAAATTGATTATTTTCTGAACAATAATATTTCGGTAAGTAAGTATAATATTCAAGTAAAATTCAAAATGATAGTTTACATTACCAATTTTCGGATTGCATGCCAAACCAAAGTTATTGTTCAAAAACAAGAAGAGAAAAAAAACGATGATTTCAAAAAATGTATAAAATTGAAAATCATTTTTGTTGTTGTTGTTGTTTTTTTTCTCCAACTCTCATGTTCATTATTATTGCGATTTAAAACGCAATAAAGAACGAAACGTGATAAAAATCACGGAAGTTTTAAAATATACATCAGCAATATCATTGATTTATTTGTTTGTTTTTTTTTTTTTTTTGTAGGTTTCTAAACTGCTTAATGTACAATTTGATAATACAAAAAAAAAAAATTCAAACAGCACACGGTAATTTCTGTTATTCTTGAAATGAGCTTTTAGGCATAATTAAGAAATGTTGTGTGTGTTTTTCCATTTTTATTTTCAATTATTAATACCGTCGAACCGTTTTTTTTTTTTTACTTCTTATAATTTTTTTCTTTTTCTTTTTGTGAAATCATGTAACAGCGTTATTTCAATAAAATTAATTCGTTCGAATAAAAAATAAAATAAAATTGTACAAAAATAATTATTATTTGTACACTTGGTTAAAAATTGGAATTAGATATTCTAAATTTAAGGTCTTTTCTAATAACCACAATAATAATAATAATAATAATAATGAAAAAAGCAAAAAAAAAAACAAATTGTATTCAACATAATAAAAAAAATAATTAAACAACAACAACTAAGACTGCGCGCAGCCGCTTTATTTCATATTGCATTTTATATTATTATTTATTTAGTGGTATGTGTTTTTTTTTTTTTTTTTGTATTTCTTTGAAAGTTTCGTGTTTCCTTTTCAACGAACTGTGAATATAAAATTGAAAATTCACAATATGTACCTATAAATATATTATTGTTAGCAGTCGGTTTGTTAAATGTATCTCTCTGTTTATATATTATGAAAAGGTATTGCTGGTAGTTATGCATAATATTAAACACGTGAAATGAAATGGTTTCGGTTGTTTAATACATTTGGTTTAGACCGCATATTTATTGTATACATTTTAAAATTCGTCGTTGATATTATGTTTATTGTAAAATAGAAAAAATAAAATAAAATAAATTTATGCATGTATCGTCGTATATTTTGCAATTTAATATTATTATAAATGTGATATCCGTTAATTGTTTTTTTTTTTTTTTTTTTTTATTGACATGACAAACATTAAGTTACTTTTGAAAATATTTAAACGTACACTGACGTCGATCGGTCGGACGTCGTCGTCATTGTTTTATAAAATATTTTCATTCAATTTATATTTATAAACATTAAACATTTTGAAATTTACGATAAAAGTTGGCATGTTTGAGATGATAATAACAATTGGATTGTTTATAAACATCTAGATATAATATAAATGGTTGTTTAATCCATTTATCCATTCATTTGCAGTATTTATTTTATAAAGAAACATCAGTAGATTATTTTTAATTTTTTTTTTGTAGGTTTTGTTTGTTCGCTTCTTTTATTTATTTTATTTTTTTGGTATAAGAAAATTTAATTACGCTAATGTGTATTTCATGTGATGTTTATTCGCATATTCATTCATTTTGATAAAACATTTTTACATATTTACAACTGAATAATATAATATTCAAAAAAAAAAAAAAAAACTATTGAAAAATCGTACGGTTTTGTGTCCTAAATAATAATAAATAATAATAAAAATAAAAAAAGTATGTGATGTGACCGCACGCGCATTTAATAAACCTTTTTTTTTCGTTTTTTAATACCATAAATCTACGTTAAAAGTACTCTTTTTATTTTTATGATATTACATTTCTGGGATTTATTGTATTCCATCACAACATTTTATTTCTTATTTATTCGTTATTATTAATTTTTGTTGTTGTGTTGCCTTGTTGATTTGATTTTTGGTTTGTTTTGTTTTTTTTTTTTAATTTTAATTTCACAGGATTTACAAAATAATGTTATCTTGTTTTCATAAGATGTTAATGAAATGAAATTAATTTTATATTCTATATAAACAAAAACCATGTAATCATAAATAAATTCTTGGTAAAATACGCTTGCAAATTATTTTAACGTAGGTTGATAAAAGTAGTATATGAAAAAAAAACAACAAAAAAACGTTAAATTTATGAATATAATAACTCTGAGATGTCAAGGTCAATGAATGAATCACATCACAAGATATTATTACATATTATAATAAATGTCGCTCTTTAATTTAACTTATTTCACAGAATCGAGAAAAACGTCCATATTAACATTAATATTTTATCATTTCCAATGTATTTTTAGTAAAATAAAAATAATAAATAAATAAATAAACCATGACTTTTGCAATATGAGCTGATTTTTAGATGTTTGTATTTATAAAAAAATACAAACAAAAAACAATAAGAACTTTTATACGAAATTCTTGATAAAAGTCACGGCGACGGCGTTGGTTTCTAACATTATCACTGGATGTGATGTAATTGCAATCGATAACAATAATATAGAATAAAAAGTATAGTTTTTATATTGTTAAAGTAATTGAAAAGAAAGAAAACGAAAAATATTTGCTGACAATAGTGCAAGAAAAGAAAAATGAAACGAACTTCAGCTTTCATAAAAATTGAATAAATAGAAAATCGAACATACCAAAATTGTTAACGTAACACTTTTGAAAATAGGTTTTATTGTTTTTTGTTCATTGTAAAACATGTTATTTGTTTGGCTTACAGTTTTTATTAAAAATTTATTACGTAAATGTTATCGGTCTAAATATCTGCATGACTATTATCGTTTTTATTTTTTTTCTTTTCAATAAAAGAATTGAGTATGAAGTATAGCAAACCTCATTGTTCAAATATTTAACGGTTTTTTTTGTTTCTTTCTTTCTTTCTTTTAACTTCATTTTGAGGAGTGCACTTAAAATAACACAATCAATAATATATTGAATTTAAAAATGTTGACGATAACAATTTTATATGTACATAATACAAATGTGGAATTACAATATAAAAGCGGAAACTCGTTTTTAAAAAGCACAATATAAAAGACGAACATAAAAGTATGTATATTGTATATATTATTAAAAATTCGCACGCGCACGTGAAAAGATTATTTTTATTTGAAAGATAATTACGAATTTATGTGTGCTGCATAAATTTCCATCATCAGAAATCAAGAACTATACACATTACACATGCCCGTCATATAATATTGTTTAAGGTAGGTAGGATTGGTGCACATCTATAATACATATATATATATGTATTATGTAGATATATTAAATAATGTAATATTTTTCAAGTAACGTGTGTATCAAAGTAGCTCTATATATGTTTCGGTACGTGTTGTGTATATTGAAATAAACATAAAGATCTGATAATATATAAAATACTATTTGTATAAGATGTCGGTATTGTAAACAATTAAAACAGAAAAGCAAAAGAAAAATATAAATAAGTAGAAAAAAAAAAGTTTTCTTTAACAAAGCTTGAAAATTAGCAGAGTTAAAACAACAACCACAACAAAAAGTTATGTAGAAATATTTAACAACGTTAGCAATGTTTTTTTTTTTTTTATATAATAAATTATAAAAACGAAGAAGAAAACCAAAAACGAAAAAAAAAAAAAAACGGAAACATTTTAGATTGTTTGAATGAATGGGTATGAAGTACTTCATTTTAATCAATTACCCACTGAAGAACTCGAAAATATGTATAACAATTAATGCGAAATGCAATGTGTAATTTTGTTTTAAGAGACGATTCATTCATTTGCACTTTTAAGTCCCAGGGTCTCTCATTTATTACGATTTTTATTATATAATATCTATTATAGTTTTGAAATGTACTTGGTTGCTTTACAAATAAGAATAAAGTTGTTGGCAATATTCCAGAATTGACATGATTTTCAAAATATCATGCACTTAGCTTGTTTGCTTTTAATAGCAATTAAATTATGTGAATAATCCAATTTTTAAAGCAACATAGTTTTTTTTTTCTATAATGATATGCGTTCCATTTACATATTTTTTTTTTTTTTTTTTTATTTACTTTTGTTTTAATATTAATATGTATAAATAATTAATACGAATATTATTCAGTTGCAAAACGAGAACACGTTTTAAAAAATTTATATAGTTACTTATTATATATTTGTTTTATTTTTTTGTTTTAGTGCGTTTCTAAATGAAATGGTTTACATTATTATTATTATTATTACTATTGAAAATAATAATAACAAAAAGAAACAAAATATAGAAATATGTTATGATTATGTGATAGAGTTAAATTATCAACAGACAACAATAATAGCTTGAAATATATAGCGCGCAGTTATTTGGTATGTTAGTGAAGCACGCGGTTGGGCGTGTCCATTTAATATTTGTTTTTTCAACAATTTCTTCATCAATTATATTGTCTTATCATTGATTTATCTTACTATTATTATTATTATTATTATTTTTTATGTAATTCATTGAAACGACAAAATGAAAAAAAAGAAGAAAGAAAAAAACGAAGAAGAAAATGTTTAATCATAAAAAAATAAATGACATCAAATATTCAGTCGTATATTATTATAAAAATGAAAAAGAATAAAAAAAAAAACTCTTCTTTTTTTTTTTACCGACCAACAACAACTCGCAAATACATATAATTTTTAATGGTTTGAAAATGTGCGTGTGTTTTTTTTTCTCTTCTCGGTTCTGTTATATTTATGTCAATATAATATCCGGAAAACTGTGGGCGGCATTCTCAGTGACAGATAACATTACATTTTATCTACGTTTTCAAAATTATGTTATGGTTGTTTGAAATTTTTATGATTTAACGTATTTCTTATTTTCTTTCTTTTTTATTCGTTACTTTTTTTTCTCTCTATTTAGTTTTATATGTAATAAAAAAATTGAGTGTATTCAAGATTTTTTTTCTTATATTTCATAGTTTCCTTTTCTTTTCATTTTCTGTTATTCGAATGAAAATTGTTTCAGAATTATATTAATGTGTCTTCAGTTTATTGTGGATGTGCATACCCATATCAGTAAATGAAATTTAATAATTATTTTATACAAAACGTTCAGTCCAGCTTTTAAAAAAATTTCTAAAATATTTTTGCATAAAATTTTGTGTAAGCCGACTTAATGAAGAAGAAAAACTGGATAATATACACTTTCAAAATCAGAATATGTTTTTTATTTTTTTTATATAATAATTATTAATTTTTCGTAAATTTATGTTGTGATAATCGTTAAAATCCATTACTGATAAACTAATAAACTTACAATAAAAATATACTTTGAGCACAAAAATAGATTTAAAACCAGGCAGTAACTTGCCAGCATTTTAATATACATTTATATATAAAATAGAAAGAAAAAAAAACAACAAATGTTTGTATATTCTATGCCGCTTGGTACTTAAGCAGGTATTATATATTTATCAAGCTTAAAATATTAAATACCTTTTTCAAGCATAAAATTTTTGTTCTTTATTACACTGACATTATTTAACCAAAAAAAAAAAAAAATAGAAATAGAAAAAAGAAAAAGAAAATCATTGTAATTATTGTTAACCGAAAATATTTTAAATATTTAATAATGGAAAAGAAAACAAAAAGAGTAGAAAGATATGGCATATTGTAACAATTGTTAATTTTTGATGCCGCTTGATATAATTTCTTTCTTTTTCGATATTACTTATTTTTTTCTGTTCATTTTTCATTTTTATATTGTTGGTTTCTCAAAACACATTGATGCGGGTATTTTACATTTCAATACCTTCATCGTTTCATGTATATATTTCATTTCATATATACCCACCATTGTTTATTATATTAAAAATATCTACCAGCAAATTTTACCAAAACGAACCGAGTATACAAGAAATTAAAATATGTTTTTACTTTTTTTTTTCTTGTAAAAGAAGAAGAAAAGAAAAAAAAAACACAAAATATGTTAATGAATGGAAATGCTTTATGTGGTCATTTATAATACTATAAAATATACGACGTACACAATGTACAAAGTACGAGACTATAAAGGTCTATATATATATATAATTATTATAGAAGCATATTACGATTTTCTGTATATATAATATAATATAATTCTTTGTCTATTTTAATATTTCATTTTATAATACGTGTCATCATTAATAATGTTAATAGGTTTATTGAAGTCAATTTTATGTATAAACGGTTTTAAATCTAGAACACTCAATTATCGGAAAATTTAAACTGTCATTTCGATATGCCTGTGCCTGGTACCACAACATTTTCCAGTTTAATTCTAGAGTAATTTGAATATACATACAATAGTTTTATATCTTTTTGTTTTTTTTTTTTTTTTGTTTTTTTAGTTTTTAGTTTTAGGTTTTTTTAGTTTTTTTGCTTTTTTTTACACATTTAAAATATATATATAATATTAATAGGCTCCCTTAAAATATTATATTCTATAATATATATAATATAATAATTTCATAATTATATTTATATAATTTATGTTTGTGGTAAAAAAAGAAAAAAAAATGTATTTTTTTTTTGTTTCTTTGAAATAAAAATAATATAAGAAAAAGAAAAAATACCCATAATGCGTATTAAATATAATAATTTATGATATATAAATTTAATTATATTATAAACATTCCTTGTTTCCTCCTGGCTTGCTTTTTTTTTTATATAATATATATTGTGAACAAAAAAAAAAATAGAAGTATTTTGGCAAAAAACAGCTGTACCACGCCCGGCTTAATGCGCCGAATCGTGCTCTCTTACTTTTTTTTTTCTTTTCTTCTTTTTTGTTGTTGTACATGTTGGGGTTGTATAGATGTAACTATTCCAAGGCGGATAAATGGGTTGAGTTTATGGTGAATTGGGATGGATGATGGTGGATGACGGTGGTTGTTTTCCATGTTGTTGGGTAACCGTTTTAAAATATCCACCATTTTTTATAATCATTGTAGAATGAAGTAATTCGACGTTTATTATATCATTGAACTTTCAAAAATTATTTATTTTTTCACTATTTCTTTTAAACTTCGAATTATTTGTTTTAAACATTTTTTTCGCACTTATTGATTCATTTTTTTTTTCTCTGATTTCTTTTGCCATTCAATATGCTAATTTATTCACAAATAAACATACACTACATATTATACGTAATAATAATATAATAATAATAATAATAATAATAATAATAATTAGAATAATAATTAGAATAATAATAATAATAATAATTAATTAATTAATTAATTAATTAATTGTATATACACACTTAATCCATATAAATGATATTGGTAATCCAAGTGAAGAATGGGTTGGTTTTTGTTGGTGGTTTTCTAATAATATTAATAATTTTCTTTCTTTTTTTTTTTTAATAATAATAATGATTGTTGGAATCAACTTTTTGATGATAATTAATATTCTTTTATATTTCTAGATATATGTTTTAACTATTTACACATAATATTATTCACAAGCACAAAAAAACAAATTGTTGTCTTCGCAGTCGTCGTCAAATCGCGGCCGTCGGAGACTTTCTTTTTCATATTACATTTTTTTTTCTTTTTCTTTTTTTTTTATCTTTTGCTATCCTAAAACACATTCTTTGGATTTTTAATATAATTTTTTTTTATTCCCAATTTATTTATTGTCTTTTCATTTTAGAGCAGCACATATTTTTGTATATTTTTTTTTTGCTTCTTTACTTTTTGTTTGAAGTAGGGAACTATAATTTTCAAAAAACGAAAAAAAAAATTATTTCATTCAACATAACATATAATTTCTACAAAACGCTCTTTGTTAATGTTTCTAATGTTTAATGATTGGAATAAATCTACTATCACATTTAAATGCAACAGAAATATTGTTGCTCCATATTTATAAGAATGCATGCTATATAAACATATTTTTTTAAATAATATTTTTATAAGACACAAACAACAAATATAGATAATTTGCATTTTCTTATTTAATCAATAATAATAATTATTAAATTTTTATTTATTTATTTTTTTTAATTATAACGGTGGAATAGAAAAAGAAAAACACAAAAACTTTTAATTATTAATTTTTATGAGGTTCCGTTATAGAGCGCGCACTTTGTAGCATGATCACACATTATAACATGAAACTTGCTGCATTTGTTGGAATGCGGATGTTGTGATTTGAGGAAATGTTGATCCAGCTGTACCTGATGACATTAGGTAAGGATGTATTCTTTGTGAACGAAGATATTGTCTATATTTTCCATTTAATACTTGTAATTTATCATCACGAGTACTAATTGGTGTTGCATCGGGACCAGCTTGATAGTCACGAGGTATTGCAGCCATTGGACTTCGTTCTGGTTCCCAACGACCTGAACATAATCGAATATCTGACGTATTATTATTATTATAAACACCACATCCTCCTGACAGCATAGCATCTCTCTTACCAACCGGTTTACTATACATTGATTGACCAGTGGCATTAATTGTTGATGTTATCCCAACTACATTTGTCATTGAATTATCACCAGAAATAGAAGCTGATGTTATTTGATCCCAGCCAGTATTAGCTGAAATTTGAATAGTATTTTGATTTTGATTATGATTACGAGTATGTATTACGGCTCTTCTGGCTTGCTCTATATATTGAACAGCCGACGAGGGCTGCTGTTGTTGTTGAGCTACCGGATAATGAGCTTGTTGTGACATTTGGGACATTTGTTGTTGCTGTATATGTTGAGAAATTTGTTGATGCATTTGTTGATGTTGTTCTTGTGGTTGTTGAATTTGTTGAATTTGTTGATGTTGTTGTTGTTGTTGCTGCTGCTGCTGTTGTTGCTGTTGTTGCTGTTGCTGTTGTTGTTGTTGTTGCTGTTGCTGTTGCTGTTGCTGTTGTTGTTGCTGTTGCTGTTGTTGTTGTTGTTGTTGCAGCTGTTGCTGCAGCTGTTGTGGTTGTTGAAGTTGTTGTTGCTGTTGTTGCTGTTGTTGCTGTTGTTGCTGGTGATGTTGTTGTCTTTGTGCATGATGCTGCTGAATATGTGGTTGTGAAGTTGTAGTCATTTGTGTATTTCTGGAACTCTTTCTTGTTGATAGAGTTGTATTGGAACTAGTTGACATTGAAACGGATGTGACACTGTTCCGAGACGAATTTGGCATATTATTTACAAATGGACTACGACGTTGACTTTCCATTTTACGAAAATAGCATGGATGAATCATGAGTAATGGTTCTACACGAGCCCCAGGAGGAGGTTTTGCTTGATTTGGCAATTCATATTCAACGCTACAATCGACATGTAACGGAATACTGTAGTCTTTTTGTGATGCCGCGGCTGAAGGTAGACGCGACGATTGGTGAACGCTCAATGGAATTAGTTGTGATTGTGTTTGCTCACAAACTGTTTGCTGCTGTGACACACCCTGTGACCCCGAAAGGTCGTAATTCGAATAACATGCAGCCATCGCCATTTTATTTTTGAATTGATAATAAAAATCTTTTGAGCAGACGTTTTCCGGTTTCGTACAAATTGGCAAAAGCTTTTCACTTTTTAGTTATTAACTGTTTATACCACAATCGGTATTCAGTTCTTGAATAATTTTTGATTCACTTCCACACAAAAATTGGCACTGATAATCCAGAATTCAGGCTGATTTGTTGATTTTAGATTTTTCAATTAGATATAAAATAAGTAAGTAAATCCAAAATATATATATATTATGCTGTACTGTGGTGTATTTCTATGATCGAATCTCTTTATTTTCTAATAATATTTATTCAATGAAAAACACGCACTTTATAAACACAATTAACTTTTATATGCTATACATACGAATTAACAGGAACATTTATCCAAAATATTCAGTGATTTTTTAATTTTTATATTACAGAAATGTATGTTGTAGAAAAAGGGTAGTGGCTGCATGAACTCAGTCTTGTAAAAAAGATTTTTTTTCTATTATACACTTAATATATAGTTCGCCAGCTCAGTCTTTATTTTAAATTTTCAGTGTTTTTAAGAAAACAATTTCATTTAATTTATAAATCAAGAAAATAAAAATCAGAAAACGACCTGATTTTGACACTATATTTTATTTATTTACTTGTGTTTGGTTTTTTTTTTGTTTTGTTTTTAGTTCAATTGAATATTACACATTTGAAAGAAACTTTTCTTTTTAATTTATATGAAATTAATATTATCACAAACAAAAACAGCTGAGCCAACGAGCTCAATTGTTCTATACTTCTCGGGCGCAGAGCCTCGACTGCAATCACGAATACGTTTGAACCGAAAATTTTCTTTGATGTTCGGCATCACGTTACTAACAGCGGTTAATTTTTTTTCTCTCATGCACCAACTACGAATAACACAAACTGAAACTCGTATAAGTATTACTTACTCACATTTATTATTGTATGGAAACTTGGGTATATGGTGGTTTATACTGGTCCGAGAGAGCTGAGAACATAAAGTTGCCTGCCTGACATTACACAAATAAAATTTAATTGTATAAGTATGGGCCATAGGTTTATTATATACGGGTATGGTTTATATATATTATATATAGATGGAATAATGTAATATGTAACATTACATTTATATATGCTACTCATCTTATGCATAATAATATTATGTACGGATTTGAATTGTACTACAATTAAATGAATGATATATTATAAATAAATAATAAAAATATGTTTAAAAAAAATAGTGTGCGTGAAGCAATTAACAATTAAGCTTTTTCAAGACTTATTACTCGTTTCATTAATGATTTTTTTTTTATATATATATATACTTTTATTATAGTTATGAGGAATACTAAAATACACACGGTTTGGTCAGCGGTTATTACATATACCCATTGATATAAGAGACAATTTTCTATTCATTATTATTATTATTATTATTATTATTATTTAAAGGCATATATTATGAGGTGGATCAGCAAATAGCTATAGAGCAATATAGAATAGAATTTGGAAGTTATAATATTTTTGATAAATTATAAAATGAAAATTGTTAGACATTAAAAATGAAAGAATTATGTTTGACAAGTGATAGCTGGATAAAGTGTGATTACATTGAATCAAAGTTTTAAACTGTCTTCCAACAATTCAAAAAAAAAAAAAACATAAGAAGAAAAGCCAACTTTTACTCATGCTTACGTCAATGAATAAATTCTTCTTCTTTTTTTTCTTCTTTTTTTGAGACTTTTATAATTCTCACAATGATTCAAAATCAAAGCGAAATAATTTTTCATTTCAATTTAAAACGAGTAAATGTGTTCAATCAACGCCCTTTTAAATATGGAGTTTTTTTTCTTTTCATTCTGTTATAAATTAATCATTTTAAAAGAATCAGGTCAATAATTATTTATCACTTAGGTATAGGTTGCATATACTATAGAGTATTATATATAGGTATAGACAGACATTTATGAATGTAGAAAAAAAATAAAAATAATATATGGTGATGAGGATAAAAATTTAAAATAGACAGTAAATTTGTATCTAAATATATATAAAGATAAATAAAAAGGGAGATAAGAACATACATATTAGATATAATGGAATTTATTGTGAAAACTAAATTATTTTAAAATCCAGATATGAAATTATTTTTACACAATGGCTATATTGCTTCTACGAAATAAGTTATTAAAGCCATATATAGTATGATATCTAGCATGTTAGCCATTCGAACAAATTGAAAAATTAATTGAATATTTATTGCTTTCTTTTCATATCCAATAAAACTTTATCAACTTTAGCAAAAGAAGATTTTTTTTAAATTGATTTTGTTTTAGACTGAATGATTTAAAGTTTGCCGTTTGTTCATAACTATAAATGGTCAGTTCAGTCAGTGATTTTCGCATTAATTATTAACATAACGAAAGTTGAATATTTTGGATATTATTATTACAAATTGAGATTTTACTGTCGTCAGAGCAAATTTCCAGAAATTCATTTTAATTTTTATTTTTTTTAATTCAATTATTATTAAGCATTATGGGATCTGCCTTTGCACCAAAATTACTTTTAAACTTAACTACAATTTTATTTACCGATTCCGACATTGATACAATATACATATAATGCTCATAAAAATATATAATTTTAGAATTGTAATATAAATATTTCATAATATGTAAATTGTAAATATATCAACTCTACTAACTATATCTTGTCGTCTCTTCTTCAATGCATCATCCTTACATATCCCATTCTACATCCAATTTATATAATATAATAAAATAGATGTAGTTTAAATGTTCGTGGTATACTTTTACATTGAGAATAGGTATCTAGCCTAGACCTGCTACTACGTACTTATAAATATAGGACTATGAACTATGTAAATAAAATATTCTATTTGAAAATGCCAAGCAGACGAAAACCGTAAAATAAAATAAATTGAATTTCATTTAAATTATAAATAATATATGACGATAGGTACAAACTAAAGAGAGAAGAATACAAGAAAAAAAAAAACTGTTCTTAAAGAGTTTTAACTTTTACAGATATTTTTGTAAGATTATATTTATAGGTTTAAAGTACGATAAGATGCCGCTTGACATTATATGATAACAGTGAATAGCGAAAATAGCTGACACTCTCTTGTCTAAATCGAAAAACAAGATTAACGTTTAAGTTTTAAAATAAATTAATTGTACTCGCATTTATTTATTGTCGTATCGATTTCTAAATAAATTCGAAAACCTTGGTAATGCGATTTTGAATATACATAAGACAGTAAGATTTTCAATCTAATTAGATATTATAATAATCTCCGAGCGGTAGATACTTACCTCCTAGAGAACTACTAGATAGTCAGGTAATTTTATTTTCTTGTATTATGAATATATATAGTTAAGAGAAACCAACAAATATATTTATTTAAAAAAGTAAGTACACATAATGGAATGAAATAAACGATTTTCCCTTTTGAAATAAAAATGTCATGCTTTTAATGTGTGGGGTATAGGTTTTAGAACAGATATATGTATTTAAATGAAATGATTAATTAAAAATGTTATTTAACTTAAGCCGAAATGTTTAAAAACAGGAAATTTTAAATCTAGTATATTAGCTTCTAATGTCGTAATGTGACGTATATATAATAAGAATCAACATTTGAATATCGAGAAAAAGAAAATGATATTTGGTTGCCCTCTTAAAAACTTTGTGCAATAATATTGTGTAATCTACGAAATATGTTAATGTTATTCTTTTATATATTTTAAGAAAGAAAATAAATCATTTACATTATTCATGAAACATATATAATAAGTATATTATTTATATACATTTTATATTATATAACAAATACCTAATGGTTTGTATTATACACACCATACACAAATGATATTATATAGATTTTGTCTTCGGCATTTACGAGCGTGTATAATATAGTCCCAATTCACATAGCAATTGAAGTGTAGATACCTACAAAATGCTACACAATACACAAATGTTATATTCTTCTTCTATTATTATATTTTTTTTTCTTTTCTTTTTTAATGTATTATATGTATATATATATGGTATTGTAATTACTATTCCTCCCAATTCTATTCTTAGTGAAAAATCTTTTTAAATATATTTTTTACTGTAATATAATATATTGCTATTGCACCAAATGTAATGTGTTGAGTAAAATAAATGTTGAGAAACCATTCTGTGGCCTCACTGAAAGCCCTTTGGGGGTTTCTTTTATAATTTCATGCTTTCCAAATCGATGATTTCTCTCTTAATATTTTTCCTTTAAATTTTCTATTCATTATTCTATTGACGAAATTTTAAAGGCGCAGACATCACCCAACAATTCCAAAAACCATTCCAATATATTATTCTATAATGGCTATACCAGAACAAGAACGCTGTTCTACCTAAGAAAGATATATTAGATGTATTATGTAAATACACAGTCAGAGACTACAAAATTTGTATTTGTATTTATTTATTTTTTTCTTAAAAAAAAAAAAAAAACTGAATTCAATAAAATGGGTTTTCGTTTGTATACAATAAAAATGTGCTGTAAAGAAATCTTTCGTAGTTAAAGAAAACATATTATTTAAATCGTAAGTAAGTACAATAAAAAAGCAATGATTGGTTCAATGCAACAACAATATTTAAGTTATCATAAAAACATTTTAAATAATTACAATATATGTTCAAGTATATGATTTGCGTTTGTCTGATATTAATTTGATATATGTTTTAAATGTACAGTATAACATTCGAAAATGGGTCACCGTTCGTCGCAGCAAAAAGGTAGGCCGGCCCTTTTAAAGTTTTTTTTTGTAAAAATCTTGGAATATGATTCGTTCTTTTATTCATTTTGGAAAAATTTGTACTAATCTCTCCAACAAAAATTATGTAGAAATCGATCTATTTTACTAGACGGAGACGGTGTCTCAAAAACCAAAAGTAAAATTAGCTAACCGCAGTTTTAAAGCGGATTAAAAAAGTTTTATAAAAACATCGAAAGCTAACAAAATATATCGTGGAAATTTCAGTGTTTTTGACCCATTTTCGCAAGTTTTACTGTATTTGTTATTTCAGTCGCAACTCGCAATTATAAGTGTATTCAAATGGTTTTCAATGCCGTTTATTAATTATATTTCCAACAATTAAATAACACTGTATTGTGAAAAACAGAAAAAAATAAATAAATATAAATAAAAATGTATGGATTCTTTCTATGAGAAGAGAAAAACCTGTACGATTTGTTGTTGTTCTCCTTTTATGAACACCAAAGAAAAAGTACAGAGATGTATTTGATTTAACGATAAAGTTTATCCAATGAAAAAAATTTATGTTTTAGACTTTTTCAATTTATTTAGTATTAAAATATAGATTCCTCTTCGCTGTAAGAAATCTTAAATACTTTTATAATATAAAACGTTTTTAAATTAAATTATAAAATTTTCTTAAAAGTTTTTTTTTTCTTCTATTCGTTTCAATTTAATAAAGTAACTTCGTTATATACTTACGCTTTTCTTTGTAGATTTTGCCCGAATGAACACGGAAATTTTAATTTGTGTTTAATTTCCATAGTTTAGTTTATACACAAAAGCAAACATTGAGATAAATTTATAAGATGTAGACGACAATCGAAGACTTTTTTTTCTTCTTTTCGTTATTGATCTGTTTTTTTTTTTTGTAGTTGTTGTTGGTGTTGCTTTCTTGTTTTGATTCAACAGTAATACGAATACGAATATACCAAATAATTTATATTAAAATTCATAATAAAAACGACATTAATGAATGTCAATTTTGTTCATTCTATGCAACATAAAAAATATATATTAAAAATAAATGCCTTTCAATAACTTTTGTTAAAATACCTACCTTTTTTCTGTTACTTTTTTTTATCATATAAATTTATTATATATATGTATATTGTATATGTATATCATAACGGAAAAGCATATATATAAACATTTATCTTTGGCTTCATAATATTTAACACAACCATACATTATCCTATATATGCTGACGATAATAGCATATAGATTTTCTATATTATTTATATAAAAGATGAAAAAAAAAACCTTTTTCGTTGATTTTTATTTCAATTCCATATAAAGCGAGATCAAAAAATTGTAATCTATGATACAATTCAAAAAAAAAAAATAAGAAACGTTAAAGTAAATATATGTATATGTCGCATATGTTTCAGATAGTATGATGGATATATGCTGAACCTACTAATACGTAAATATATATAAATCTATATATTTATATAAATTCTACCGGAATTTAAAGCTACGCTATGTTCAATCAAGAAATTCTGAGAATGTTATTTATGTAAAATGTTACCTGAAATTTCTATTGTATTGAAATTGATTGTAGAAAAAAAAAATATCAATTCTGTTTCTATATGTTTGTCATCATCGTTTTTTTTTTTCTTCTTATTATTATGCTGTTTTTTTTTTTCTTTTTTTCTTTAAAACGAAAAACCACTAGCAGCATCTGTGCACAGCAGGTTATTTGTGTGCAAATATATACAAGACAACAATAACGACGACGACGACGACGACGAATGGCTGAACTTATATGCCTACGTATATCGTGGCTCCGTCGGTTTATTATAATGATTTAATAATCAATGTGCAGGTACAATAAATTTTTTGTAGAGGCCATAAACAATAAATATTATATCAAAATTGACTGGCAACAGATTTAAAATTCATAATCGACAATTAACTTTTACAATTCCTTCCGTAAAATAAAGAAAGTTTTATATACCGCATTTACTTCAATTGCGGGTTTTATAAACATCCGTCATATAAGTATAGCGATAAATTATTAAGTACCAGCGAGATTAAAAATAAATGAAATCAAAAACCGAGTTTAATCACAAATTGGGGCTGTACACATTTATAATATTATTGGAGTTTTTAAATTATTCATAACGAGTTAAAATCTTCATTTTTTTTTTTTATTCTTCATTATTCGACTATTTTTTATTAACTTTCAGAGTTTGAACTATATTTAGAAATTAGTACTGTCAGAAATAGTAAACAAGTAACTGAAGGGCTAATGGCACAATCTTGAAAAACATAAATATAAATAAATTAGGGAATGAAATCGCAGAAAAGCGTACAGTGCTTTAAACGCTGGTACATTGAAACGAAAATTTTGTACCTTGCGTCCTTTTTGCTCCAAGCCCTTTAAAAGTAGTAGTTTTTGCATTAACAACAGAACAAAGTTAGTTTAACCAAATTTGTTTAATAAAATCTTACTTGAACTGTATCTTAAAATGTCAGTCAGTGCATCTTTTAAATACATTTGAACAATAAATGACAAACCAGTAGTGAAAAAAAAAAATACAGACCATTCTATTCACCGTGAAATATTGTGCGGCTAAACAGAAATATATTAGACCATGTCTTGTATGAAAAATAAATTAAGAATGAGGTATGTAATATTGTTCTTGTACATAAAACATGTCTTATAGAAACCTACAAACTCAATCTACAAACTGTCTTAATGGTCACATCCGATATATGTATCTTAATTCATATTCTGATTTCATCGTCCTTCTGAGATAACTTCAAAAATTTTGTTTAGATTATATTCTGATCTCGTTATTTTACTGAGATAACTAGCATATTGATGTTATTATAATTGAAGTTTATGCTAAATTAGAATTTTTATAAAGGTTTTGCAAGGACTTTAAAGATCCATACACTTTAAAATCTGTATATTGTTCAATTATCAGATCGACTCTTGATATACCTCGATAATGTGGATGCCTTCACAATGTTCAAAAAGCCAGAATTTAAATCTATTCAGAAATTTAAATTGGAATGAAAACTTAACATTAATCGTTCTAATCGTCACACAGATTATCCTCGAAATATTTTTTTTCATTTCGTTGAAATGTATATGTTTTGATATCTTTCTTCTTTTTCACTTGTCTTTTGAAATTATTTCGAATTTTATATATTTTATTGTAATTATTGCTGTATAAATTATGTATTACTAAACTTGTATGGTTATGGTTATGTAAGTTATAACATACAAAAATAAATAAAATAACTTCAAAAAATAAAAATAAAAAAAATTGTATTACCTCTGCCTATTAAATATTTGATTTTAATATTGCACATTTCAATTTTTAATAAAATATTTAATAATTATGATCCATAGCAAATTTTGCGCATTTCATTTATGATAAATATGTGAATTGTGGATTGATGTTTCTGTCAATAATTGTAAAATGTTGAAAAATATATAAATAATAAATTATTTTAGAAATAACATTTATAAAATATTATTTGGTGCTGGTGTTTGATGATCGCTATATAATCTACCTACATTTAAATAAAAAAAAAAAAACAGGTAAAAATACCGGTATAACATAACGAATTGTATTTGATTTATTCATTTTATGTTTTTTCTGAACAGGTAAATTTTTTTTTTTTTTTAAATATTTATATTTGTGCTAATTAATTAACAACTTTCGAATGTTCAAAATGAGATTTATTATTGATCGCAATATTTAAGATTAAATTTATTACTTAAGTACTCAAAAATAAACAGAAAATTTATTCATTATTATTTTCTGGAAATTTGAAAATTTTTCATGTTAAAGGAAATGTAGACGATAATTACTTTATACTCGAAATATATAAGAAAAAATAAAAAAAAATCTATAATTTCGTTTTAATTTATGATAATTATCTGTTTTAATGAAGTTTAAAAGAAAACGATATTTACAGGTAGGTATACCTGAGCTAGCGAGTAGAAGAGAGCTAAAAAGGAAAAAAAAAATCTTCATCAATTTATTTTTTTAAATGGAAATTATTCGCCATGTGTATCACATAACACATGCCATATGAACAAAAAGAGAATTTTAAATTATTTCTTTTTTCAGTTTTTAAAAAGAGGTCAACTATATGTATAGATATAAAAGTTATAGAATAAAGGCCATAAATATAAATTATATAAGACTAAAAAAGAGAATAAAAGACTTACAGTTGAAGAAAAAAAAAATGGAAAACAAATACCTATAAATAAGTAAATAGTGTAACAACTAATCAGTTCTATTTAACATTATTTACTTATGAATAGGATTATTTATTTTTATTTTTTTTTTTTTTTATATGTAAGTACACGTATTTTCTTAATGGTTATAATATAGACGGAGTTAAAAATTTCATTTCAGTTCTTTCAACAGTAAGTCACGGATAAATTGGAAAAAAAAAAGTTTCAACATTATCATCACTTTCTGTTTATGCTATTCTTCAATTTAGAGAGATGTTTTATTAAGGTTGGTTTATGAAAGGTCGGTAAAGGTATTGTAAAGATAAGATAATATAACATAATAAAAATAAAAAATATGTGGCCTGCACGAACGCTTAATTTTAACAGTGTTTTGACAGGTTTTAAATTGTTAATTGTTTGGCTTTTGTTTAAATTAAATTAAATAAAATTTATTGATGAACATAATACACCGCAATCTTAATAGGAATGAATTTAACATTATACATATTTTATAGAAATTAGAATATTGTTGAATTGGTGTTTGTCTTTGAAATAAACATGATGAATTTGATTTTATAATAGGATTTCATCAATTATTTCAACAGAACAAGAAAAAAAGACGAATTAAATAATTATGATAAAACCTCGAATTTTATAACAATACTAATTACACGGAAATTTCGTTACATTGTCTTTCTTTAAAGTTCAACATTTTTTTTACATCTCTGCCATTTGTGTTGTACCTTGAACCTATTTCTGTATTTTGAGATATGTATCATTAGTGCACGTTATCGACACATTCCATTTTATAAACCAGGTTTTATATAAATCATGTTTGTACTCATTAATTACGTTTCTTACTAAAAACAAAAATATATCGGTTCATTAAGTGTGACGAGCGACATCCTACAAATCTTACAATACAATATAAAAATATAAAAACAATTGATATTTAAAATAAATACTTGATTTTTAAATGCACATACATTTATATTGTCTTGTAAATTGAAGGATTACTAACTAGTTTATGAAAATAATAAATTTTAATGGTTTTAGGCTCGATTATTAAGTGCCACAATTTGAGACGAGCAATAAATATCAATAACCTTCGGAGTTAAAATATTTAAATCTGTTAAAAAATTTATGACAGTTTACATGATAAAAATAAACATTACATTTAACACGAAATGTGTTTTAACAAAATCATTTATTCAAGGAAAATTCAAAATAGATTGAATTGAACTCAAAGGTTTGGTCCATTCGTATTGTCTATATAAATAATGAATTTCTACTTAAAACTTATAAGATTTATTAAATAAATTATTTCACTGTTTTCGAAAATTTCGATATTTAAAGCTTTATTTCATCGTAATAATTTTCGTGTTTGTAATTTATGCGCTCTGTTAAAATGTAAATAAAAGCCAAATATAAAATAATAAATAGATGATAGAATATATGTATAATATTGTATATAGTGCTATCTTATTGAAATCCGACCCAAATATTTCATAAGTAAGGGCTCTCGAAACTCAAGTATATAACACAAATGCGACTACAGCGGAAATGAAAAAAGATTAAAGTTAAATAAATAAAATGAAATTCAACGAAATTGTTTGAACAATAAGAGAACATTTTTCTTTTAATTATTATGTAAAAGATTTTTTAGACGAGGGTATGTTATTATTATATAATTATATATTTATAATTATAATTTTGATTAGATTGTAAATTTTACAATGTTAGAGATTAATATCTGTTTTATTTTAAACGAATATAAGGAAATGTAATTTATAAGTGGTACAAATTACAATAAAATACAGAAATTTTTGTAGTGCTGACGTTAAAAATTCAAAATCGATATTTATAAAATATCAGTTTTATTTTTTAATAGTCATGATTCATGAGTTAACGAAAAATAGATATTGAACAGCATTTACAATTTTCTTCAAATAAATATTTTCGAAGAAAACTAAATATCATATAAAAATTATATTTAAGTACTTATATATAGCGATTTATTTATTTTTTTCAAAATCTAAAGAATTTTGGTTTGTATGTTACGTTATAAAATTATTTAGCAACAATTTGTTATATAGAAGCAGGATAAATTGTTTTATTTAAATTAATATGAGGACAGAAAATTAGTTTTATCATTTTAAACTAAAATTCATTCACAATGATGGGGAATATATGCCCCTTTCTGACTTTAAAAAAATATATCAAACAAATATACCTCCCGTGTAAAATTTAAGTTCCAATGTCATTTCATTATTTTACTTTATTCCACTTTTAAAATATTTATTATAAAGAATTGTGTCGCCACTTCAGGTTAATGTCACCTAAACATAGTTAGTTGAAAAAATAGTGAATTATTTAAAGTAGGTTATAAATAAGTATTAAGTATTGTGAAATTGCGTAACGTACGTTTTTTTGCCCAGTACCGATTTAACATTTAATCTACCCTATGCATAATTATTCCAATTCCTTCTATGTATTTGTTTTTGTAAAACTTGTAGAAATGAAAAATTATGTTGGTCGGTCCAGATGACGAACAATACTGAATATTATTATTATCTCCGCCTACATGCATTTAATTTGAAAAAGGTCTGTTAAATTTTGAGAAATGTTAACTGATTTGCGACAAAGCATACCCACAGAACTGAACATTATCAGTATAATAATCTTACCAAGCAAGAGTAATGAGTATACATTTCGTTAGCTATATGTCTCATATATATAGAATGTGTAAAATATAGGACTGCGTTACGACCTTGCATTAAAAATAATTCCAAGAATAATTTACGATATAAAATCTATAGAATTAGAGTCACGTTTGTTTTTCAACGAACCTTCGTGAATCGTGCTCCACTTTCGTCATAATATCTATCAGCTACATTTTCCGTAATATCTATATATTCGAATATTTTAACTAAATTGCCATAATTTTTTTAAAAAAAAACAATTTAACTTAAGTATAAATACTGTGCATTACACAAAAACATGTTATAATATAAATTTTCTTGTTAGAACTTTTAAAACTGGAAGAATATTATATAAAATAAAAAATAACAAATAATAATGGACATATTTGAACATAAAATATGATATATGTCAGATTAGTTTCAAAACCATATATAAGGCTGCTATTATTATAAATAATCCCAGCGCAGCGTAGCTGTAGAATTTTCAAAAAAAAAAAAATCTACTATTACACCACATGCACAGCACAAGCACATCATGTAGTACTTTCAAACACATTTAAACAGCGCACATAAAATAATACTTATAATTTATAAATTTACCCCCACAGAGATTTCATAATAATTAAACTGTAATATGTTGTTCACATATAATGATCAAAAATAAAAATAAAAATGAATAAATATATATAATGAAATACATATAAATGATTTATTATCAAATGTGTTAAAACTTGCAATGCTCTGCATATATTTAGTGAAATACAATTTTATGCAACGTAGATAAATTTAATAACAATTACAAAACCAATAACTGCATATATTCAATTGAATTGTGTTCATTAGCAATTATATACATTTTGCAATCTCAATAGAAACTATAATATCTTTATCTATTGTTCAATTTATTTACAATTTATTATAAATTAACCCTTATTGAAATATACTATTGCCAAGAACGACCTTAAATTGTTTTTCAAGGAAAAACATTATTGTTATATTTTGTTCAAATTACACTAATACACATAGTCAGTGCCAGTTGAATATGTTTGGCACTACAGTAAAACTTATTATAAGATAAAATATATACAATACAGGGTGTCCCAATGAATGATTCTACCTTTATTTGATTTTTTTTCTTATATACAGAACAAACGTTCTTGACTCTTGTCGGCAGAGAGGCGAACCTTTTCTATTTTTGAGGGTTCGGTTCTTTGGGTTCGGTTCTT
>JAABKK020017279.1:0-19990 GCA_011634745.2 Catotricha subobsoleta
TTTTTTTGTTTTTGTATGGGAGGGTTAAAATTTCAACCCGGCTGCGACACTCAGGGTTAACTCCAAAAAAAAAAAATGATGCCAAAATTGTTTTTTTTTTTTTTGGCCATAAAAAATCACTAAGGCCAATCAAAAATCTCATTTTTTGGTTTTCGATACACCCTAGTGTTCACGGATAAATTAGGCCGTATTCGATTATAATAGTGCAAGATAAATTTAGATAATGCTCATACTCTACACAAGGAACTTGACTTGAAAAATTGTGAAAAAAGAACGAGAGGCGAATATAAAATTACAAGTAAGCAAAGAGTTTTAAAAATATGAGACATGAAAAAATTGGTTAAAAAATTGTGCCAATTTTTTGATATTTTCGTATTTCTTGAACTCTTTGCTCACTTGTAATTTCATATTTGCCTCTCGTTCTTTTTTCACAATTTTTCAAGTCAAGTTCCTAGTAACTTGTGTGGAGTATGGGCATAACTTTCGATGTGTTAAAAGTAATGCAGGGGCCAAATTCAAAATTTATGAACATTTCTCTCAAATGAGTCGGACTCACGAGCAAGTGAGTCTTTATCATTAAAATGCACGCGTCGAAAGTTATCCAAACTTATGTTGGATTATTAATTGAACGCGCCTATTGGATTATACAAATAAAATGTATAAAATAAAAACTAACAAGTAGATTTAAAGATAATATTAATAAAACGATTCCAAAATGGAATGTTGACAAACTTATTAATACTGAAAGAACGCGAAATCTCGAGACACACAATATAAGCGCACCCAGTAGTTAAGTTTTATAAATTAGTAAAGCGTAGTTGTTTATAATAGATTTTTAAATGATTTATAATCAATCTTTAAAATGGCAAGAAGTTTTAGAGTCCAATTTATAATTTACTTCGTTAACAGTGAAAGAAAGTGACTTTTAGGACAGCTAGAATAATTATCCTATAGCATTAAAGACATTAACTGGACGCTTAAAAGAACGATGCATCGAAAAAAATATTATTACGCTAAATCTTTTTATGGGGGTGACATTGCATGGGGAAAATTTGCATCTTCAAATATAAGTGCGAATCGATATTGGATGATTTTTCTTTCTGTGGGATGGTCCTTTATTTTCAGCGCCCACTTGAAGTCTAAATCCTAGCGTGTGTCCGATATGCTACGTTATTTAGATTATTGCAAAGTACTTAGAATTTTAAAAATATCTATTAGACCGACCAGAAAAAAACTTTTTTTTTTATTTTTAAGATGCGACTCTCCAGAAAAAAATTAATATGCCATAAAAGTAATTTTGGCCAAATTTGCGCTTTTGATTTATGCAATAATGGCCAATTCCAAATCGAAACGCAGTTAAAGGTAATCCAGTATACAGTTCAGCCAACAAGTCATGGCCACATGGCGTCAACTGCACATATTTTTCTCCTTTTTCCTCCTCAAAGTCTATTGTTTTTGATACGATGCGCAGAAAAAGACGAATTTCTTGATTCATGACTCGTTGGCCGCACTGTATGTTCATAATTATTTACATTTTCAAAATGAATTTAGTTAGAGACTTTTTTTTCACGTTTACTATTTTTTTCAGATCGATTAATTAAGATGATAAAATATTGACCAATTTTCAGCCGAAAACCGCAATCAAATTCCGTGAATGCTTCTTTTTTTACAGACTTTTAAGAGCTAGAAATAAAGAATAACATTTAAAAAAGCATTCATCTTTTATTATTAAACAACTTTTACATATGTGCTGCATCAATAATTAAATTTGGGTTACCTTTAACTGCGTTTCGATTTTGTAATTGGTCATTTTTACATCAATCGAAGTCAAATTTGGTCAACGCTTTTTTTCTTTTGCCTATTATTTTTTTCCTGGGGGGTTGCATATTAAAAAAAAAAGTTTTTTTCTGGTCAGTCCAATATCTATCAAAAAAAAAATTGAACTGCGGCATATTTATTAAATCTCTATAAATTACATCATTCATAGAATATTTTGTACTCAGGTATTAAAATATTTAAATAGCCATTTAGCTTAAATTGCAACGGTTGGTCGACCTTGATAAAATATTTGAAAAATGAAAACAAACCAATTCAATACCAAGAAAATGGTTTGCAATTCACAGAAAAAGGGAAAATTTAAGAAAGTAAACATTTACATTTACACTGACTATAAAAATATAATACATGAATAGAAATAAGAAAAGAATAGTAAAATGCCGTGCTTATGTTATATTTTTTCCATACCAATGTTATGGTTAGTCCCAACATACGAAAAAACACAATGGTTTCACGTCTTATCACACTACCTGGAAACCCACGGAAAGTAAGTAAGTAGTTAGTTACAAAAGCGATTTTTTCGTAGAAGTGTGTAACTGTGTCAGTGGCCTAACATATTGCAACATATAAAATTTAGTTATATAAAAAGAGAACCAACAATCTTTTGGACTCCGAAAATCTTTAGATTCTCATCACGTAAAACGATAAGTTTCCACCTGAACTCAATCTAATAACATTGTTACCTACTATTTCTATTTTACAAAATGAAAATAAAGTATAAATAAAATGGCAAAGACTATTTTAATGGGTAAATATTTTTTAAGAGATTGGATTTTTTGGGATGGACATCAGAAGTATAAACGAGTCTGCTGCTATTTTGCAATTTCTTTAGCAGCCTTTTGTTATTGTCATCTGCACAATATAAATTTTTTTTTCCGTGATTTTATTATATAAGGGATAAATGGAATATTGAAATCCTGCAGGGAGTACGGAAATTGAATTTTCTCATTTTTTTATGAGAATTTGTTTATGTTTTAATATAGCTTTTTCAGTTATGCTTTGCAATTTGTATCAAACTAATACATTTCAGTACTTCAAACCGAAGGTTTTATATAAGAGATAAAACATTATGTTAGTACACTTTGTTCAAGATAGAACATGAGTATTATAATAATCTCTATGTATTTTAATACCTACATTTTGAGCCATTGTACTTTTTATATTTCAGAAATGAAAACAAGTGTTACCTACGTCTGATGTCTGATATAACTATTAAGTAGGTACTTACGGGTCACACATTTTTCTTTCATGAATAATGCTCTACGTCAACACAAGAAAAAGTTTTTTCGTCTTCTTTAACCTTCCAAACAAACGGAAAGATCAAACTAACAAAAAAAAAACATCTGTTTTTCACACATCACTTCGTTATATATCAAAATGACATCATCATCTAATTTATCCGAATACTTTGCCGATACGATATATTGAAATGAAATACACAAAGCACCTATACTGCAAAGAAAGCGAACGATGATACATTTTATTTTACACACACGCAAAACATATCTATTCCAACAAAATAATAATAAAAACAGAACCTTTCCATTTCCATGCCATTTTCCAATCACAGTTGAAAGGCGACTATGAAAACCATTATGTTTTATGCCAAAATAAAACATTTTACGCACCATTCAGCATTACAAATGGGACAGTTTTTCTTTTCCTCTGTGCAACAGAAATCTATACTATTCTTATTATTCTTTGGTAGGCAGTATCAGAGCTGCACTGGCTACGTTTGTCGGCCGTCTACATTTTCAGATAATTGACCGCATATATTAGAAAATATATTTTACCGGCCGATTCGGGTGTTGCCTATTTTACCATATAGGCCAGTCCGCCTCTGTATAATATAAACGACGTAGACGAGTATCATCTGTCCCAATGGCTATTTTTACTGTGTATTATCGGGCAATAGTCATGGTTCATATCTTTTTTTTTAACTGCCCACAAGGGAGATCAAAAACAATGTTTTATGGGTTTTTATGTGGATTTCAATCTCAAAAAAATAAGATGATGATGGAATTTTCATTGTGCGGTTTTTCTTTAACTAAAGACACAACATTTTACTTTCCGTCATAATTTTCTCATTGTAAGAAGACATAGAGAGAGAGGAGAGAATATGGTTTAAGTTGACATACTTAAATATCAGAAATATTAACATTATGTCGTTACTTTTATCATTATGATCTGAAATAATAAATCAGTTGTTGTTTTGGTTTTTTACAACATATTTTAAGATAGCTGTTTCTAGGCATTTGAGTTTGATAAGAAAATATCAAGAATTTTGAAATTTTTCATTATGGATCTGAAAAGATAATACTCAAAAATGAAGTAAGCATCTCAACCATAGCAGCACACGCTTTTCTTTTGGGGGGAGAGTGGTGGGGTCAATTTGAATTTGAAACGTTACATAGTAAAATTTTCTAAGAAAAAAAATGCGACAACGTGTTGACCTTTTTTTTTAATCAGTTATATATACAAAAAAAATCCGCGGAAAAAGCACGTATGGGCGTAATGTAATTACAAGTTGTAATTTATAATGCATTATATTAATTCATTACATTAAAATATTTCAATTACAATTACCTTTTTAAGAAATTGCAATTTTTTTAATTATTTATAAATTACGTGTTGTAGTAATTGTAATGCATGGCGAAAAAGTCAAGTTGTATGCAAATTGTATTTTGGAACGAGCTAGAGTAATTTTTTCAAACTTAAAAAAGGTACTATTTTGTTCAAAATCGAGGTAGGGTAATTCGGTGCAATGCAACTTAATAAACATATTACTTTCTGTTCAAAAATTTATAAAATATACTATTTTGGTTATTTTTTTTTAAATCTCATAATTATATAAAACAATACATACTTCAATTTATTCTTGCGCTTTGTGCTCGCATTTTGTTATATATGGGCTGGCATGACACTAGAATATAAATTAAATTAGAAAAAACCGCCCGAGGATATTAAGCCAAATTGCAAAAATAAATTTTCAAACTCTATTCACTAACGTTTATAATGTAAAAATGTGAACCAGATTACATATAACAGCGTTAAGCCCGGTTTTTTGTTCAAAGTACATACAAATACAAAAATGACCTATAGCATTAAGTATAGGGAAAAAATGATTTCACAAATTTCGTTTCACGCGAATAGGAAACTCATTTCACAAGCGAGATATTTTTTTTCCAGTCTTCATATTTTTTTCACTATAGGAAATATTTAGCTGAAATTTGTGGAACCTTTTTTTCACTACCTCATTCCGCTAGGTCATTTTTGTATGTTATTTGACGCGAACAAGAGACCTTGACAGGAACTCATTTCAAGATCGATATATATCCTGTTTTCTTCTAGTCTCCATAATAACGATATATAAAACATTTTTTTTTAAACAAGCCAACCCTGAAAGGCAAGAAACTATTCCTGTATTACTTATATATTTTTTTAACGAAAAAAAAAGAAACAATTGTGGTCCAAATATATCAATTTTTTATTTATTAAATTCGAAATTTTTATGGAATTAAACATATTATCTTTAATATATTTTGTTATTATTTCGTATAAAATTTGCAATAATTATATTATATATAATATAATATTATAATATAATCGCTATGAATAATAATAAAATTAAGTTAAAACCTATGATCACTGCAATTTCACAAGCCATTAAGCTTAATAATAATAGGCTCGCTGTTTTATATTTATTTATATATAAAATCATCTGCGACCAAATTAATCATTAACAAATTGAATAAATAAGTGAGTATATTACTCTCATTTCTCATTCATGATTCTTTTTTCTTCATTTTTTTTTTTTCTTAATAATTATTTTATAAAACATAGGCTAGCTAGATCGTGAGACCACACGAAAATGAGAATCTGTATAGATTAAGTGAAATAAATCGGTCATTAAATGCAATTTGAAAAGGAACAAATTTACTCAATCAGTCAATATGTAATACGAATACCTGAGCCCAATATATTATGCCATTTATTTTGTTGAAAGTGCGGTGAGAAAATAGTATAATATAGAACATTGTTTTTGTAAATTAATTCGGTTTATCGTGAATATGCGAAGGATGTTGTTTTCAATTATGGAAAAGAAGCAAGTGTAAAATAATTATACAATTTATTATTATTTTTATTATTATTATTATGTAGATGGTCATTAATTTTATCGGATGTTATTCAATCATTATCCACATTTAATACATTGAGAGTTTTCATTTAAAATTGTGAATATATGCGATAAGGTAAAATATTATTCATAATAAATTAAATTGGGAACGGTTCATTTAAATATTTAATTAATTAGTTATAAGTTTAATTTATTCACCGCAAACCAAGATACATATTAAAGGATAATTTAAACAAGAGTGTGAGAGGAACATAACATAGTTTCAAATAGGGCTTAAAATGTTCGTATTTTGATATGTTTTAAAGTAAATACTTTGTTCTAATTTATTACCTTACATTTTATGGAAATTTAAACACATTAAGTTTTTTTGGAATTATATTTCGGTTCTTCTGCTGTGGCCTTGTATAGAATTCAAACTGATTAGACGGACATTATCTAAAATATCATAAATTATTTATCAACCAATTTTCTCTCATTTCTTAGCACATCGCAAAGGGGTTACACATTAGCTAATACTTACAAGCTTACTATTAAGTATTAGGGGCAGAGTTCGTAGTATAAAACGTTTCAATGAAATGCGAATTTTTGAAATGAAAAATTGAATCTTTTCAGAAATATCATTTCATAAAAAGTTTTATGATAAAATAAGAAAATAAATTCCTTAAAAATAAACTCTCATTGTTAAATTCTTTCGTTTATTAATAAATAAAAGATCTTCGATGTGGATAAAATTTTGAAATAGTTGTCTTTGTTAATATTTAAAATATTGTAATTATTTTTTCGTTACAAATAATAGCATTTTTTTTTTTTATCAAACAGATAGAATAATTCATTGCGTCTCAATTGCTCATCAATATATTGAACATTTATAGTTCACTACAAATTTGTTACTTATTAGGTTACAAATTTCACAAAAAGTTCGAGCTTACAAAATTTAATAACTGCGAATGACCAATTTGTTATTTGAAAGGCAATGACTTAATTTATATATCTGTGAACAAAAACTAAAACTAAATGCAACAGTTCAAAAATTAAAATTCTTTTGAATATTAAAAAGAAAACTACATTTTTACAGCTTCTGAGGCGCGCACATCGCAAATCCAGATTATTTTCAACAAATTAAACAAGAGACCAAATACAACTAAATAAAGATAGATCGATAGAAGATATAAAAAATTGTGGCACCCTATTATTATTAAGTATCCTTATTAACATAAAACATTAAAGATTAATATTAACCTATATTTAAATTAATTAAATACTATTTATTTCTTAAATATATTTTATAAAATTTGAAAATAAATATTATTTTTATTTTTTAAAAATTTCTGGAAATGAAACGAAATGTTGAAACTTTTCAATGAAACGTTTCAACAAAAAATTGTCCCAAGCGGCATTTGTTACCAAAATCACAGTAAAATCACCGTCACTTTTTGGTAAAAATTTAGTAAGATTACCGTAATATTTTGGTAAATGACCCACCAAGATTGGTAATATTATCAATATTAGTAGCAATATTATCCAAAAATTACCAACATTTTTTAAAATATCGAAATTAGTAAGTAATTTACTTACTGATTTTGGTATTTTACATTTTTTTGGTATTTTTTTAGTAATATTGCTACTAATATTGATAATATTACTAATTTTGGTGGGCCATTTATCAAAATATTACTATATTTTTACCAAACAGTTACGCTAATTTTACTGTGATTTTGGTAACAAATGCCGTTTGGGGTATTTCATGAAAACTATACGAACACTATGAAAAGTACACTATAAAGTCCGTAAGATTACGTCCGTAAAATTACCGCATTTTATGAGATTCCCCTCATCTGTTCGCCACTTGAACACTTTTTAAACACTAGCTACATTCGTTATTTATAACCGATCTGTTTAACCGAAAAATAACAACGTTTTTTTTTAGTCAAAAATCGATATTCGTTGTTAAAATCGGTTAAAACGAAAATATTAAACCGGCGATAAGTTGTCGGTTATAAAGTCGTTTTAATAGATTCGTTTTAACCGATTTTAACAACGAATATCGATTTTTGACAATACAAAACGTTGCTATTTTTCGGTTTAACCGTTCGGTTATAAATAACGAATGTAGTTACTCTCCTTCCTTTCGGACAACCGTAATTAAAAAAAAAATAAGAAAATAAAATGAAAATAAAAAAAAGTGGTTTTTGACAGCATTAAATTTAGAATTGAGATATTTAGCCACAAATGTCTTTCTATCTCATCTATACATTAGTTCTTAAAGTTAGATTTTAATAATAAATACTAATGTAGTTTAGCACTAACAAAAATACTCACTAATATCCTCAAAATCTTAAATTGAACATACTTAAATCTTTTAACCACACTTTTGCATCGTTATGTTTTCAAATAAAATGTCTTTTATTCTATTTTTAATAAAATTGATCAAAATAAAATAAAAATGTCAGCTACAATGTAATATAAATAATTTACATAATTATTATTTATGGAAAATATTTTTTTTTTGTAATAAAAAAAAATGGCAAAATTCATTCATAGAACGAGTAAAACCGTGATAAATGAGTTAAAGTTTATATCACGCCTTTAAGACTGTCAAAATTTAGATTAATCGTGCTAAATTTTAATTCATTTAACGCGGTTTCACACGTTAAACACATTTAACATGCATTTTACGAATACCCTTATTTATTTATTTACATAATGGTGTATTTTGTTGCACTTTAAAGTTTATTTTTTATATGAAAATCGGAAGTCCACATCTTTTTTTACCTCCCTCTACCTTTTGCCCTTTTTATTACAAAAACTTTCTGTTCCCGTCAAATCTGGACGTTCTTTATGGACGCCAGCTCTTACGATAAATGTGAAAAAAATGTGTGTAAAGGAAAGAATTATTTCACTTATTTCTTGAAAATCTCATTTAATAAATGTATTGATATATTATCCGTTGAATAATTTAATAAAAATTTGATAAAAATTTGATCGAAAAGAAAATTTATTAAACTTTATTTATTTATCTTTATAAAATATTTCGTTTTGACCCTTCCAACAAAAGATCCAGTACAATTTGTTTAATTTCAACTTTGTTAAAACAACAATAGATTATAAAACATTGTATTGCACACGTACAATTCATTCTACTTTATCAATTTCAAACAATAAACTACCAAATATAAAACATCAAATTGCCCATGAAAATATTTTATTATCTTATACATTCATTGTTTCCTCTCGAATATTTTGTGTATCTAAATTAAATTTGAAGCAAAAATGAATGAAAAAAATGAAAAAAAAAAAACCGTTGTACAAATTTAAATAAATAACAAAAAAAAAAGATAAAAAGATACAAAATACATATTTTGTCTATAGTTATTTCTTTGTGGTATTATGTACCTTACCTACTGGTTTGTTTTGTCTTTGCCTCACATAATACATATTTAGATTCTATTCATTCCTACCGATCCTTATCTACTTTATATGTGAATGATAAGTGTTAAGTTACCCTCTACTTATGTTATCGATAATTTCAACGTTCAACCGCTGATATAGACACACTCCCCTCACGATACATAATATTTTGCGAAACGTTTTATGTGAAGCATAAAATTAAATCCATAAAGTGGCGGGTATTTGAATTTTATTTGAAATTATCAAGAGAGCTAGAAGATAATAAATGTTAATGATTTCGGTTTTCGTTTTCGTTATTTTCTTATTCTTTTTTCTTTATTTTTTTTTTCTTGGCTTTTAGAAGAACTTTTTTTTATTGGAAAATTCGTAATTTTGTAATATTATGTAGTTTTTATGTTAAAGAAATGAAGAACACTTCCGACCGACGGTATATTTATACACCTTGTCTTATTTATGTGGGTTGGTATAATGTGAGGCAGGTTTTCTTTCTATATATATATATTTGTACACACAATTTTTGATAAAGAAAAGCAATCTTATAATTTTCTATTGTGTCGCTGCAAAGAAAGGAAAATTATATATGTTTAGGTATTTATGTCAATATACTTAAAACAGATAGATATTTGCGCAATGCCAAATAAGCAAAATGACAACAACAACAAAATAAATTGTATGTTGCTTGCCTGTTGGTTCTTGCTTTATGATGGCATTTCGTAATACATTTAAAATTGGGAGTGAATAATGAAAGTTATTTTGAAAAGTTTTTTTTTTACATGTGTGGTAGGTGTTGTATTTTCGTACTCGATTTTTCTTCGCCTTTTTTTTTATTTATTTTAATAAAATTTGGGTGAAAGAAGATTTTATTAGGCAAGCAGACGAAGTTAGCGGCAAAAAGGAAAAAGGGAAATAGACTATATATGACTGGCATCTAATGTGTATGATTACATGTTTGTACATTAAATTTGAGAAAACTTTATAAATTTAAAAATTAAATTATTCTACACGAAATAATTCTTCCACATAAAGCATTTTCGGAGTCCCCATTGTTTTATTTATATGAATTGAATTATTAAATTATCCGAATCTACATAAAAAAAAAAAATTTCAGTGGTATTTACTGATTTTTTTTATGTTTATCAAATTATTTCTATTATTCACAAATTTTCAAATTATCACTATAATAAAGAACTCGTAAATAATAGTTGTCAATTGCTGAAAAATTACAATAATTGTATCTCACAAAAATTTCATGTTAAAACAAAAAATTAATGAATAAAGAATTGAATTGAAAATAATTATTCACAAATAATAAATTAAATATTTAGAGGAAATTCCAATTTCAATTTTAAAAAAAAAATTTACTACACGTACATAAGAATTAGGAAAGTATTTGTTTTGGTTTCAATAATGGATGGTAGAAATGCCACAAAAATAAATACTGAAAATATTCGGTAATATAAAAATTCGATTTACTCTTCGTATTAATCATATCACCAAATAATTATCGAATAGTTTTTTTTCCTTTCAAATATGCACATATGTATAATTATTATTAAAATGTTTAATGTTAACTATTAAAATGTATTTAAAAAAATATATAAATATCATATGAGATATAAAAAGAATAAAATTTCTCTTTTAACCCAAAAAAAAGAAAATAAATAAAATAAAAAATATTTCGTATTTTATTAATATTCGATAACTTTTACGCTTCTGCTTTTCTAAAAATTTTGCATTCAGTTTTTTTGAAAAAGCACTATTCATTGCATCCCTAATGGATGGACTAAAGTTTCACCAAATGTATTCAGTATTAATATCGCATATATATATTTTTTTCCTTCCATATTAGAGGGATGGACTCTTTTATGGAGAAATTTTCCTTTTTAAAATTTTCTATAAATTGTACCATAATAAAAAATAACGGAACCAAAATTTAAAAGTGATTAAAACGCATTATTGGCTGGACGTAAAATCGAGCAAATTTTGAGATTTTCATTTTTGATCAATTGACCCTGAAGATAACTATTAAATAAAAAGCGATCAACTGATCATTAGCGATAAGTCGTAGAAGAATTTTTTGCTCAAAATTAGTTTTTATTGCAATTCTTCATAATTCACAACTTTCTCAGTACTTTGGCATCATTAGAAAAAACAAGCTTTCAATAGATTGGTACAGAACATCATTTTTGCGAGTATTAATTTCATAAACAAAGAAAGAACATTCTGCCAACTCCATTGGTACGTATACAACACTTCATTTTTCGTAACTATTAATTACATATACTAGGGCGGCGCAAATTTCGAAAAACTTTCGACACATATTTTATTTATCAAGAGATAATGTTTTGCTAATTTGAAAGACATATTAAAGTTCTGCGTCGTTTTGTATATTAAAAATCACAATACGACCACACTGGATCCGAAGAAAAGTAAAAATGAAAAACCAAACCAAACCAAACCAAACCAAAGCTCCCTATACCACAAAATTTATGCAATCAAAACAAAAACATAAATATTTGAAAATTGAATAAAGTTCTGCGGCATATGGAATAGTAGTCATGTTGATTTTCCTCAGGACTAAGTAGACGGATTTTGATGTAGTCGCAGAATTAAGAAGATATCAAAATAGAAAGGTATTTCGAATTTTCAAAATAATAACCAAAACCTATATATTTCGATGATTTTTCGATTCTGCATTTAATGATGGGTCAATCATCAAAATCCGTCCACCCAATGGCGAGAAAAAACCAAAAGAAAGTGAGCAAAAAGTGGTAAGGGAAATGAAAATAAAAAAAAAAAATTGATAGTCGGTCGCCCTAATTCATATAATAAGATCCCTGTTCTACCAAACATCTAGCAAAATAGTTTACATGTCTTTATATGACAATTTAACACCAAACTTACATACATCTTACAAAATACTTCATAAAATACTAAGAACAAGTTGAACAAAACCATTACTTCTTAAATTTTCGAAATGTTTATAAATATATACCAGTTTAATATATAATAGAGGATATATATATTATATATATATGAAAACTTTCATATTGTTAACTCATAGCATCTTGCACTTTCCACATTTAGTGGATTTTATTTTGTTTTCTGTTATTTTTTTAAACTAAGTTTTTAGGTACGATATGTGAAGTACTTATTTCATATAATGTTTATCTCAGAATAATTTAGCAAAATATTTCATATTGAATGTATTATTTTATATAACTAAGCTAGTAATAATTTATTTTTTAAAAAAAAGAAGAAAATTAACATAAGAAATTAATTAATTACATATTTGTTAATTAATTGATAGAAAGTAATGTTCATGGTTTTTACTTAATTCACAAAAATGAAAAATATTCAAGAAAAAATATCAATTTTAAATAATCTCATCTATCCGATTAATATTTATTATTCACACACGGGAATGAATCAGAAAACAAGCTTCAGTTTTAACTTTTTCTTTATAATGCTAATCTAAAAACTTCCCGCTCAGCATGAAGTACAAAGATGATGGAAAAAAATATATGAAATAACATGTACCTAAACTAAGTATTACAAAGTCATGAATAATAAGAAACACATGTTTTCGTATCAAAAGTTTTCAAGTCGCTATATAATGGAAAGTTGGCTAACACTTGAAATATAAACGGTTTTTTTTTTTTGATCACGCTGCAGGAATATACAGCCGACCGGAAATATTCCTTATATACTTGTTTACCTGAACGCGAAGCCTGAATATAATATGAAGCAGAATCTACGAGCTGTTCTGTTTTATAGTGTTGTCCAAAGACTCAAGCATCCATAAAAATATATATCTATAGTTATAAATTTAACCAAGAGAAGAAACCATTTTAATAAACAGTGATTTTTTTTTCTTTTACTAACATTACATTATAATTTACATGTGGATAAGTTTTATCCCAGAAAACTGTTAGAAAACTTTGATTTTGTTTTTTGTTTTTATTATAGTCACATATTTATTTATTAAAAAAGTAAACTACTAAACGTAAACATATTAGAAATTTTAACAAACGGTTTCAGTGGCTTTATTCATTAGTTTCGTTTGATATATTTTATCTTATGAGATAATTATCACAAAAAATCGTCACATATAGTGACATTATGCAAAAATTGTAGAATGAAAAAATGTGAAATCGCGCCTACTAAATTAAGAATTTATATTTTCTTTTTAAAATTCAAACTTTTAATTATATTCATGATTCAAATTATTATTTAATTTGTGTTGCGGCTTTCATTTATTAATATAAGCGTATTAGTAACGAAGGAAAATAAATTAATTTGTAGCTTACTTTGATTAAACGATTAATCAATATTCAATAAATACAACCCATTATAAATTATATGGCTTACCTGTTTATACAATATGATAAAACTTGTGCAAAGCAAGGCATAAAAGCTTTTATAATAATAATAATAATAATAATAATAATAATAATGAATATCGTCAGAATAATAATGTATTCAACGTACCTATTTTATAATGCTCAAACAAAGCGAACGTCCTTCACTTTCTGTTCATCTACTTTATATCATCATATTTAGCTATGGCGTTTGTATCTGTTTTTCAATATAATGACAATAGAAAATTTTACAATGAAATGTTGACATGAAAGCAAATTAATTGATGTCTAATTAATTAGCTGAAATTTTTTGAAGTGTTTGTAAGTACCTTCAGCACCTATCTATTAGTTATATATATATTACACATAGCAATAGTTAGGCCGTAATGCTTAGCACTGTTTCAAGTGATTGTCTAAAATTAAAATAAAATTTCCTAGAAAATAATTTTTTTTTTTTGATCAAATTATAAACAAGACAGTAACATGGAATTCTTAGAAAATATGTTCTCTGATGTATTTATCTAGTTATCTGTTATAAAATTTATAATATTTTAGTAAATTTTATGAGAAAATGACATTATTTCGACATTTTTAATCAAGAATTTTTAATCATAATGCTGTACGGCGTACGTATAATGTGGCTGTTTAGATCAGGGGATAAGAAGAAGTGTATTTATTTCAAAATATTTTTACACATTTAAGACAATGATGTCATTGTTATTAATTTCGAATGATATATTGTTCATTGAATAAATTATTCATTCTTTATTTTAATTAGTTTAAAAATATACATCAACATTTTCACAAATTATAACGAAAGGTTCTAGTTCGTGCTGTGATTTTAATATTAAAAACGTTCTTCAGTAAAAAAAGAAAATCAATATGTATTGGAAAAAAAATTATTGAATTAAAATAACAAATTTAATTGGGTCAACGACCATCTAATATTTTATGGTATTTTACCTTGTCTATACTACACGAATATGTTATAATGTAAAAAAAAATAATTAAATAAAAATCAAAAAAAAGTTGTTATAATTATTATAAAATTAAGTATACCTAAAGAATTTAACAAAGAATGTTGCCAATGATGCCATCTAAAAAAAACCTCGAGGTTTAAAAAAAAGCCACGAAGTTCTCTATACCTTGTCGGTCGCTATCGCTACAGCACATCGAAGTACGCAATTATTTTCAAAATCCTTTTAGCACATTAATCAGAATAGTTAGGGAAATATGACCACAATTTGAACCTAATAGTGCACTTTTTGATAAAAGCATGAAAATTTGTTTCCCGGTAAATTGAAAAATTCTGAATCCAATTATCTGGACAGGCCGGAAAATTTTGCCCCCTTTGTCCCTTAATTGATTTTTAGTGAGGGGGGTGAAGGGGGGAATTTTTTTTCGGCCTGTCAAGCGAATTGGATTCAGAATTTTTAAATTATAGCGGGAAACAAATTTTCATGCTTTTATGTAAAAGTGCACTAAAAATCAATTAGGGGGTAAAGGGGGCAACATTTTCCGGTCTGTCCAGAGAATTGGATTCAGAATTTTTCAATTTATCGGGAAACAAATTTTCATGCTTATATCAAAAAGTGCACTATTAATGTTCCTATTTCCCTAACTAGAAGACAAAATGCAACTCAGAAAATAATGGTGAAAAACATGAAAAAAAGTCGATCCACCCTATAACCTATCTATATGTCAAAATTTGTATGAGTTTGACATTTAACTATCTCGAAAATGAGAGAGAGCTTAAAAAATTGCCACACATTTTTCAAAGAGGTTTTATTATAATATGTTTATTACCACCTGGCCTATTCGAGGAGGTCCTGGAATTACGTTATAGGTCCTCTGTCCTCGATCCCACCTGTTGAATGCAATACAAACAATCTCATGGGTTTACTCCTGTGCTCTGTGTACATTGTGACAATATTCGTATATCAGAATTTCAATCAAAGTTTAGTGTCCTACACTGGATAACCATAAATGATCAAACAAAAGAAGTGTCCAATGAAAGCTCAACAAAATAATTGAACCCTATATATTTTTTTCTCTTTTCATAAACATAAGCTGAGGTATAATAGAACATAGAACAGAAAAATTTAACCCGAAAATCGTTTCTGCCCTAACATATCAAATTAATTTGTTTATTAATTTATTTATACATGTTTAGTTTTCTTTCTTTATTTTTTGAGGTTTAGCGTTCAGGCTTATTTTAGGGTGGTACAATAGCCATTACCTATAACGATACAATATTTTGTAAATCGCGCTCATCTCTACTACGTATACACAATAGACAATCCCATGAGAGTACAGCGCGGATACTGATACATACATGCATGCTTTATTTCATAAAACATGGCATTCGAACATGCTATGTTGTTTAGTACATATGCAAACATTATTGAATGTACGCTTTAAGCAATGTTTTTCTGTACGAACCTTATATTTTTAGTTTTAATTTTTTCATTTGCCAAAATGAGTTACTAGTTCTATTTACGTACAGCGTTATATATAAAATCAAAGATTTTATTTAAATAAACATAAATTTCTTCACATGTTCATTTTTTTCTCTCTTTTGATTTTCAGATAATACTTAATTAGGTTGTTCTAGGCTATTTTAAAATATAAATATAATAACAAGTCTTTTATTTCTCACTATATTTCAGTATATTATAAAGAATAATATACATTTAATTGTAATTAACATTTCTCTTTCTCTATTTCTGAATAAAATAAATATTAAGTTTCCTTTACAAACATAAAGTATAAGCGAAGTATTTCTATAGCCAGTGCTTTTGCTAAATTTTTCGCAGGAAAAATAAATAAAAAAAAAAGCTTTGTCATCATTATTTGCAAAATTTAAGTTAAAAATGATTTGCTTGGATGTTGGGTGGTTCGTTCACATATGAGACAATGTTTATCATTTTTAGTTTTTCGATTACGTCGAAATTGCTTTCTAACATTATCATTAAATTTAAATATATTTAGACATCTTTTGCATATATTTCTCATAAAACCTTTCCTCCGTGTATTTTAAGAAATTAACAAGGCTGTACTCGCTAATTTTTCTTTAATTTCATTTTTGGCCGATATCTGAAGACCAGTACGAGGTACATCATTGGTGACATATTATTTGGAAAGGCAGTAGCTCTGGTAACTTTACGCCAATGGTTCCAAAAGGCTAACTCAGAAGCATACAATTAAAGACCCCGTTAGCAGCAAAAAAATTGTGAAAAGTAGCGAAAACTTTCATTTTTAGTCGCTAACGGGATTTTCAATTATAAGCTTTTGAGTTGGCCTTTTGGAACCGATAGCGTAGAGTAACCAGACCTACTGGATTACCAAATCATATTCTACCAATGCTGTAACTCGTACTGTTCTCAAGATATTAATCAAAAATTAAACTAGCGATAAAAATAGCAAGAACAGCCTTGGAAATGAATGATCATATTTATAAATAACCCAAGAACGGCAGATCCAATTTGAACAGTTCGCTTCGATGCAGATTGAGTTATAGATGAGTCGAACAGAATAAATATTTGGAAACTTATAGCTTTAAAAATGGTCAAAATCATTTATTTTCCTAATATCTCGAAAGAGCCTAAAAGTTGTTCTTATATATTTTAGATTCAAATATGAAGCTTTGTGAAAATACTCGTACATTTATTCTTCGAATGTTGAATCTGTAGACTATAAATAGATAGATGAGAATACAGATGGTTTACCCTAAAAATTCTCATTTAGATACATGTTGAAATTATGTATATTACAGGATGTTGATACTATGTAAAACAAGAGACAGCCCTTTTTATGAAGCTTTTAAATTATTTTTCTCTAAAGGATAACCCTAATCAAATGACTTTTTTTTCTCTATTTTTCTTTCTTTTTTTTTCACAACTGTATTTTGTAAATTCAATTTTTATGTTAGTAGAGGTTATTCTTATTTTATTTGTTGAAGCAGAAAAGAAACGGGCTGAAAATGCTGGTATAGTGAAATCTCTGTTGTGTGTACTGTACATTCAAGTAATATAGACTGTTTTTATTTTATCTCCATGGCATTATATACAAACTCAACAATGTTCATGCAGTTAGAGATTTTTATAATTTATACAAAAATAAATTAAATTCTGCCTTAATTTATATACCTATATGTTTTTAAATTAGCGTATTTCTTATGTTGATTATTTTGATTATTTTGGTTTTTCTATGTATGATCAATTGTTTTTGAATTACTTAAAATATGATTTGTGTCTTTTATTGACGATAATAATACTGAAACAAGACTTATGAGTATGAGTTTTTTGCAGTTAGAAATTATGGGAACTATTTATTCTACCAGTAAGAAAACCTTTTGTTCGGTAGAAAACCATCCAAATGTTCAGTAAATTGTCCCAATGTTCGGTAGAAAAAGATACATTTTGTTCAATAACTTTTTTCCCCGCTAGGGTCCCACTGGGGATAAGTGAGGATCTCTTCGTTATATTATCTCTTTTATAAACCTATCATTCTCTCTGTGAAAATATCCCAATCCGTAGTAATTCGGGTTATTCAGTTACTGAACATTTGGACAATTTACCTCAAACATTGGGATTATTTGTATCGAACATTTAAATACGTGCCAAACATTATTACTTAATGATTTCTTATCATTATTACTTATTATTTACTTAGATATATAAAAGATTTTGAATAATTGTTCAAAAAAAAGTGTTTATTGAAATTAGTAGCGAAGCTAACCATTAGGCAACATTGTATAAATCAAAACAGACTTGGGATGATATGGTTTTCAGTTAAACGAAGTTTAGCTCCATATAAACGCTTTATAAAATAATATAGCTTTCTGTTATTGAACAATTACGTAAATATATTCTATATGTTTAAAATATGAAGCATAAAATTAATCAGTCTTTTTTTTATTAATTATTGTTAGTACATACTATTCATTTTTAATCAAGTATTGGTTTCGTATAATTTTTTCCGAATCTCAAGACCGAATGAGTGAGCGGATTTTTATGGTCGATATATCAAAAGACGAAGATTTTTTTTACACAAATTGTTTTTTTTTTGTTTCGTTTCAAAAATTAAGTCGTATACCAATCCATTGGCAGCTTGTTTTTTTTAAAGATTTAATAAATGTAGTTTTTATGCACTGTATGTTTTTCATAAGTTTTCCATAGAAAAGTTCACACTCCTTGAGGAACCTCTAAACATCAACCGATCATTTTTTTTTTTAGAAATTTAGAAACTTTTGACACCTTTGTTTGTCAAGATCACAGAAAAAATATATTTCGCGGTCACCCTACTGTACACATAAATGCTCATTAAGGGTCAATGGATATTTAATGTTTAGTACGCTGTAGAGTATGTACCTACCCAAATTTGATCTTGCAATTCGATACTAAAAGGTTCAAATGTTCAAAACCAAAGGTCAAAGGTCAAAAAAATTAATATTTAGTTTTCTCCAAAACTCATTTCATCGTTTATATTTTATAGTTACAGACATTAATTTATTCATTCATGTTTCTATATTAATAAATACTAAATATTAAATTCTATAATATTGCGGAAGAACAGTATCGAGTGCGAGTTAGGAATTTAGAATTAAGTATTTGACATTTTAATTTACAAAGAAAAACATCGTGACTCGACTACATTATTCTACGTACTCTATGAAAAGGTATTAAAGTATAGGTAGCTTAAAAATTCAGTACTTCGGTCATTTAATTTCTACACACAAAAAAGAAAATAGTATAGGTATATTTTAGATCATAGCTATATAATATTTGTATATGTGCAAGTGCATTTGTACATTCAGCAAACCTCAAATCTAGCTACAACTATTATATTATTAATATTTAGAGTAGATAACGCAAATTTTTCAATATCTTCGATACGATATATCACGTAATATATCAATAAGACCAGTGTCGGATTAGTCCACCGGTGGCAGACAAATTCACCGGTGCGCCGATTGGTACCACATTTTTTTGTTTTTTAATTAAAATAAAATGTGCTTACGAAAAGGAAAATAACATAAAATATTTTCCCCAATTACCAAGTGGTCAACCCCCTCCCTCCCTAAGTCGATTTTGGCGAAAATAGTATTATACCTACTTCATTTTTGAAAGAATTATAAGTGATTTTTTTTTTTTTCACTTTCCTTTAGTTTTTTTTATCAGGATTGGCTGGACGAATTTTGATGATTAAGCTACCGTTGGAGGCAGAATAGGAATTGTGACAAAAT
>JAABKK020017290.1:0-19988 GCA_011634745.2 Catotricha subobsoleta
ATGTATATGTCGTTAAGGTCTATTTTCCTTTCAAAGAAAAATGGATGTGCGACAAAACAACTCTCAGCCGACGACTTGATATATATTGAACTTTATATCCTCTTCGATGTGCAGTGTATTTCAAAGCTTTATGCAATAAAATGGTATAGTTAAAAGTATCTAATGGTAATCTAAAGGTAGTCTAAAGGTATAGTCTAAAAGTAGTCTCAAGGTAGGTAGTCGAAACATGATATAAACGTTTAGGTGCAATTCTTTAATTTATTCATAAAAAAATATTTTATTGATCTTAATAAAAATCAAAATATTTGTGTCATATTTGGTAATTTGTTAAAGGTGTAAATTGTGAAAGAACAATATCTAAAACGTTATTACACAGCACATTCCGTATGCAATCGATAGTGCTATTTATTCATTTAGTTTATCTATATATAGTGTGATTTCCACTGCATAAATACGTTATGCGGAGTAAGTATGCCAGAAGTGCCCCGAAGTACTTTGTAAATATGTTTACTAAATATGGTTTAATATTATGTTTGAACTATCTGCCGAACACATAAAATAAACCATATGAGAATTTATGTTTGCATAACTCATAAACAGTTATTCATTCAAATCGTAATTGATCCAAAATTTAAGTCCTCTAAACTAAGCTCGACTTCCGTTCGAGTTTGTTGGTTAAATTTATATAACAATCACATTCACAAATTATATTTTTCAGAAAAACTTAAACTTAAACTCATTCTGAATTACATTATAAATAGTTTCATGAAAGCCCACTCAGGTTGGGTGAATTGTAGCAAGCACATACAGTAATAATACACATAGGTACCTACTCATTAAACCATTATTTCTTTTTTAATAATTTTTTTTTCTCTCTCTTATTTCTATTTTTAGATGGACAATCTGATGTTGAAGTACGCTTGGTAGTTAGAAAATATGTTGAAAAAGGATCAAGTGTAACGTTGCACTGTGAACATAATGTACCTCCGAAGATATTGTATAAGGTATGTACGAACATATAGAGGTTATAATAATAATTATTATACATAGCTTTGTTCGTTATTAAATATAGGTTACTCTGCGGCTGGGTTTATTTTAAAAATTATGATTGTCATTTTTCATTCGTTGTAATGGTAAATTGCTAATTTGCAAAATAAAATAAAAAAAAAAACATTTTTTTTTTCTTTTTCCTTTTTAAATTGTTATTCGTATCATTTATTTAAAAATATATAATGGATAAAAATTTAATGTTTAAGGTTCTTTCCTTGGTCCCCATTTTTCATAAATGTACATTTTTTCCACGTGGCTAATAATAATCTAAATTTGTATTTTGCTTGCATTGTTTAAATTTGTAGAGTAACATTAAAGTTTTTCTTTCAATGATTCAATTAGAAACTATACCAGAAGCAGAAAGCTAACATTTACATTTTTATTCATTTTAAAATAGATGTTGGAATTTCAAATGCTATAGCATTATCGTACAATTTATATTTAAACAATAGATATAGCGAAATTTTAATATTTTACGGTCGAATAAATAATAAAAAAAAAAAAAATGTGTATTTTGTATTTTTTCAGGTGACGTGGTTGAAAAGGAGTTCAGGAAAATTCTTCCAGTTTATTAAAAACCGTAACCCACCCTTTAGAAATTTTTCAATATCAGGAGCTGAAATTGATGTAAGTACAATACGAGAAAAGATTTTCGTTTCCATTATGTCCCAATTTTCTAAAAAATATAAAAAAAAAAAACTTATGAAATCGATAAATGTTGTTCACTTTTTTCATATTATATTTTTGTTTGTTTGTATATTTTTGTTTTTAACGTAAATTTTTTTCAGAAAATTATATTTCCTTTTTCTTTCATTGTTGTTTTGAAAAGCGTCTTATGAAAAAAAAACAAAACAAAACAAAAGAATAGAATAGAAATAAGTTGAGAGGAAAATCGTACAAAGAGAAAAATATATATATATATATTTCTTTCATTACATATTTATATGGTGCGTCATTGGCTATAAGTTTGAAAGTAGTTTATATGAAAATGATTTTCCAGAAAACGAGATAACAAATGGATTGGCTATATCTTCTATTGTCTATATTTGTTTATTATACGAATAAGAGATTTTAGATGGTGTTGGATCAAGATCAATTTTCTTGGTGAAATTGTAAAGTTTATTTAATGCGAACTAAGGACAAAATTGTTTCAGGTGGTTTTATTTTCTCTTCAACATTATCTCTTCTTAAACATTATGATTCAAAAAAAAATATACTCCTCGTAGGGTGGATGATCTGTTTGATTTATTTAAAAAACCGCACCTTTTCTTTTGGTTCTTTTGATTTTACTTCATTTTTGAGAAACCAATACTTAATATTTTTCAATAATGAAGTAAAATTTGACTTAAATAAAGTAAGTATTGGTTTCGAATTCTATATATTTTTTTTTAACCTTTTGAGTCGGATATTGGTGGATCAATATACCAAAAAACGCAGTTTCGTTTTTGAATCGCGCGATCTAATTCTGTGATGGAAGTTCTAGATATTTTTTTTTTGTTCATTTCGCTTTTTCTCAGAATTTTATTGTCGGACATAGATAGGGCATTGAGGTACCAATAGATGCAGAATGCTGTGCTCGTAATATATCTTTTAATTACGATCTGTTCAGTAAACCTTTAATTTCCTTTTTTATTAATTATTTTGTTCGTTTGTTTTTTTTTTTGTCATTTAATAACATTTCGTAACAAAAATGAAGTATTGCACCAATCCATTGATTGGCAGCTTCTTTTATTTGAATTATTTTAAAATTACGTGAAAAGAATGGAAAAATAAGAATTATTTAGCAAAAGTAACAAATCAGTGATGCTTAGTGCAAATTCAAAGCGATTGATGTTTTTTTTAGAATTAAAACTTTTATTTTCGTTATTTCTTGTTATATAACAGAAAAATAACTCAAATAAGTTAAATAAATCAAATATATCAGAAATTGTAAGGGCGGTATATTCCCGATTATTGCTTAAAAACGCTTTTTACTAAAACTGTTTTAAAGATACGAACGATTTTAATTCTATTGATATTCACGTAAAAAACGACTTTTATTTATGATACAACAGAATTTGAAATAAAATATATAAAATAAACGTCAAATATTTAAAAGTGGCTAAAAGCGGTTTTAAGAACTAAAAATGATTTCATGAATAGAAATTTTTGTTAAAATAGTTTTTAAATGTTTCGTAAAAACCACCTTAAATATAAAAATATAAAAAAAAATTTTTTTTTTTGATTAAATCATTTCCGTCCAAATTCCTTAAAGGTTTAGTTTAATTAAAACATGCGCGGGGTACTTACTCTAATAGAATATTAATTCAACAACCTTCTCCAACGTTATTTAAAATCGATATTGGGCATTTAAAAAACACATTACTTAAAGTACACAAAAAAAACGCTATTGAAAAAATTAAATATCTTATTATTCAAAGTTAGCAATTAATTAGTTTGCTACAAAACATAGATTTTTATTCTATTCTATAATAATTATTCTCAACAGCATCTTTAGAAATTTCCCCAGTTTGAAAAATACCAAAACTTAATTTATTTTTAAACAGATAAAAACATTATGGAAGTTCTAACTCATTGTGATCATAGAAAAACAAAAAAAAAAATGAGTTACGGCATTTTCTAAGTAATATCGAATGTTGGTTAGGTTCTATTGACATTAAACTATCGATATTATAAATTTTCTATATTCTATAGATTCTTTAAAGCAAGGTAAAAGCTAATTTGTCATTGGTTTCCAGCTTTCAGCAAAATTTTAAACTTATAAATTCTATAATCCGACATGAGAACACTATTCATTCTAATGTTATGCAGAAATCCGTTGAACCATGATACCAACCCGCGACGTGATATAATAAATCGGATAAACTCATTGAGCTTATTGTCAATTACTTTTATTTTCTTTTTTTTTTGCTGTGCTTTTCAGTGGAAAAATTCAAATGAAGAACAAGTTCAACTGAGAAACATAGACTTTGAAGCTTCTGGCACATATTATTGTGAAGTTTCAACAGACACACCAATATTTACAAAAGAATCAAATGATGAACAAATGCATGTTATATGTAAGTTTCATTTAGTCTCTATTGATTATATTCTACATTTTATGGTTAATCGTGAGTTGACAGTTAATGCTTATACCCTATCCCACTATACGCATCAGAAAAACTGTTGATCGCGTTAGAACTACAAAAAAAAATATATATTACTGTCAACTCATGAATATCAACATATAAAATAACACATTAGATTATTACTTTCGTTAAATAACATTAAATAAATAAATATCAATTTCTAGTGCAGCAAACGGGTCCACCAAGAATAACATTTAGCAAACGACAATTTATGGTAGGTGAAAAATTATTAGCAAATTGCACAACATCGAAAGCACGTCCCGCACCCCACATCACATGGTTGATAAATGGAAAAAAGGTAAATTATATGAAAGGATATAGTAAATATATAAGATAGTATTGAAGAAAAATCCTATAAGATGTTGTTTTTCGTTCAATCAGCCCTATCAATGTTTTACATGTTAATAAAATAAAAAAAAAATGTTAAGCTATAAACCCGATAAAACGGTATCGAGGTAAATGTATCTTTAAGAATTACATGTATTTTATTAGACTACTTTATAGTCAATTATGCTATTCATTTAGATCTACTAAAATTTAATCAATCTCTCGTTACAAACAATTTAAAATAAAATTATATTTTGGTAATTCGTAACATGATCTTCACCTAAATATCTACCTAAAAATGCCACGACAAACATCCAGAGACAGATACATAAAATAATATGATATTCAAAACAAACGCAACAATTTTTCATCCCCTGTTTTGCAAATATGATTTTCCATATAGTAGTGTAGTAGGTACTTTCTTTTTATATTTTTGTGTTACACCATTTTGTGTATTAGGTATAAATTACATCTTATTTATACAAAAAATAAAGAGAAAAAAAAAATTACATATAAGTATATATACCTACAAAATACAGAAACATTGATATTCAAAATAAAAATAAAAGCACAATCTCATCTTATAAACATATAATAATATTAGTAGGTAGAAGTAGATAGAATATGTATGTAAATAAGTATACATCATATACAATATACATGCATATGTATACATGGTAAAGGTTTATAGACAGGCGAACGGAGTATACAGATTTCAGATATTGATATATATATATAATATTATATTATATTATGTATGTATTATACATAGATTCTTTGTATTACATTGTATGAGTGATATCAAGAAATAATATTATATTGGAATATGTATTATTATGTTGTTTTTTATATATACGACAGGGTGTCATAACGAAATCTTTCAAAACATTTTTTCTCTTTGGTCTAAAACTTCTTATGGTTGAGCGAACGTGAATGTGTACGTACTTACGATGGAGCAAAATTATTTCTCGATAAAATATTTTTATTTTTCATACATCGATTCAACTATAAAAAGCTTTAATGAACTCAATGTTTTCGTTGAGACAACCTGTATAGCAGAATGTATGAAAACAAAAAATAAAAAAAATAATAATAATAATAATAATAATAATAATATATGAAAATATATTTATTTATAAAAATTCAACAGGTTGATGATAAGCATATAAAGAATATACACTTGTATGCATCAAACAGTGGTGGTAAAATTGCTCATCGATCAAAAACGCATCAACAAAATAATCCATCTTATGATAAAATGGAGCCAAATGGAATGTACGTTCGGGACTCTTTATCATCCTCAGGACTCTTGTCGTCAACACCATCCGAACGAAGTAAAGGTAATGTATTTTTTTTTTATTCATTTTAATACATAACTTAAAAATAAAAGAAAACTTTAATCTACCAAACTTATTTTGTTATGAAATATTGATAGAAGATATTATTCAGTTCGTAAATACACATATGTATATTCTGACTGCCCCTTTAAATTGATTTTTGCTTCCGCTGTTACAGAAAAATTGAAGAAAGTATAAACTAAATAGTGACTCGTTTATTTTAAATATAAATTGTATGGGTTCCTGATTGAGTATGCTTTTGTTTTTTTTTGTATTAACAAAATATGACGTTAACATGTTTAGTTTAGTTTTCATCTCAATAATTATTAAGTCCACTAGATTTAATTATGTCTAATTTGTTGATCTAAATACATTAATTTTTATTCAATTTAATTACATATAAATCTAAAATATATGTATTTTTCTTTTATTTGTCTTTGTTTCTATATATCGATAAGCAAATGTGAAACGCAATTTCTCATGTTAAAGATTTTTCATCTTTATATATCGAATATATTTCCTTATATCGCAATGGTAAAAAAAATAAAATGTATAGGCAAATATTTGCCTTCCTATTGTACGCATATATAGCTAAACATAATAAAATATAGAGTCAGTGTATACTAAATAAAAAAACGAAAATTGAAATTGAAAAGCACACTAAAAATGAAAATGTTTAACGAAGGTACGGGATAATGGAAATGAGAAGTATTAGGTAGTTAGTATCCATCTATTCATCGTATATAGATAGGCAATTTACCATAGCCATCGTATATCAGATGCATAAATGGAAAGGAATAGGTAATATTTGGATGAAATTTTTGAATTTTAATGTTTGTATACGATGCCTTGCCACACTATATGGGTTTGGTCTACTATTTTTTTTTTTATTTATGTTAGGTAATAATTTGGGTATAGCTGAGTAGATTTGAAAGATGGGAGAAGCCTCTACTTCGATTAAATTAAATATTTATCCCCAATATCAATTGAGATTCAATTCTGTTTTTTTTTTTTTTTTAAATTTGTGTGTGTGCGTTTATTTAACAATATATATAAGTTTAATCAAATGTCTAATTAAATTTAAATTTTAGGAAAAATTCTCTCATAAATTGGCTATATGCAAAATTGTTATATAACAGATATTCCCCTACTGGAAATTTTTTGTATACTATTTGTATACCTTGGAAGGCAGTTATTGGAACAATTTGTATACTTTCCAAAGTATACACTTTCCAAAAAAATACTTTATATGGTATACTTCATATACCTTAAAAGGTATTTATTATATATACCTTGCAAGGTGTATAAGGTATACCAAATAAAGTATTTTTTGCACAAAAAAGTATGCCTTTGAAGGTATAGTTGTACAAAAAGTAAACCTCGGAAGGTATAGGTATACAATTTGTTCCAAAAACGACCTTCCATGGTATACAAAAAGTAAACCTAAATTCCACTATGGTCGGTTAATGTTGTTTATGAGTTTCACAACTTCCAATATTTATGTATAATAGATATCCTTGTTATACATTCAATGAATAATAAATTTTTGCAATATTCAATCTGATTCACTGGGTCAAGTATTGCAAATAACATAATCTATATTCCATACACTTTTACATTTAAATGTCTACTGATATATATGTTTATGGGTTCATGTTGTTCTATATATCAACAGCGACATTATTTTGTTGTAGGCCTATGTGTGAGACTGAGAATTAGTCGAACAACAGAATTGGTGATAACAAATATTTATATTCACTTGTGGTTTTAGTGTCATCAGTATAATTAGTATAGAAGATGTTGATGACTTATATATGGGTGGTTATCATGCCAGGGGCTATAGAATAGGTAATGCATAATCTGAATTATATAATATATTGTCGTTGTATATGTAGAAAATCATGTCCATTTTGTGTGATTAATTGCTGTGAAAATCTACATAATATAATAATATAATAATATTCTGCCGGTTTATTTTACTGGATGGCTTTATACTTATGTGGCAAGGCAATATTAATGCACAGTCACGCAGAGTTTCGTTTATAGCCAGGGCATTAGTTAATATTTAATATTTTAATTTTGAAATATTAGTTCTTCAGGTTTCATTTATTTAAGTGAGTATGTAAATATTTCATTAGTTGCAGAGTCATGCGGATCACATACTGACTAAATATTTATGGAATTATATGTTATTTGTTGACATAAAGGAATCCGTATGTAATTGTAACTACGTATCTTCTTCCGACAAACGGTAAACAGTCTTGTTATATTTCATATATTTCTTCAATAAATTAAAGAACGTATATTTTAAACAATGTTCACAATTTGACTCCTATTTAAACTATTCTATTCCGATTCGATGCATATATATATTATGCCTAGACGTAATTTAGATAATCTAATCAAAATAAAAGTGCTGACATATAGTTGAGTAAGCACAATCGAGATTTTATCATTAAAAGACAATTTTTGCCTCAGACAAAATTCAAACAATCTATTCAAAAGAAAAGTGGCGACATATAGTTTCAGTAAATACAATAAAATTTTGTCTTTAAAAAAAAACCAATGCCTGATGTTATCGCGCACAGAATATCTTCTTTTTTTCCCTAAAAAAAAAAAAAGGATCTACTTCCCACTTCTCTACATTTTGAATTGAGTTGACAAAAAATGTTATTTATTAGAGACTGATATAATTTAATAAAAGAAATAAATTCAAAATAAACATATTTCAGATTTTTTTTGCTATTTTTTTTTAAATACAAAAGACAGTAGAGAGCAAAAAAAAACGAAGAAAAAGAAGAAGATACTCATAAATCAAAGATGCAAAGATAAAGATATATTATTATCATCGTTATTATACATTATAATGCGTTCACGTGTATATAACGTATCCGTTTCCGTTCATATATCTTAAATGAAGCAAGCAATATATAATATATACAGCAGATCCGTATATACAGATAAGAAAATGAAGGTTGCAGAAAAACCATAGCAAAAGCAAAAAAAAAATCTATCATCAGTTTTGTTTCTTTTTTTCTATTTTTCCTTTTCTTGTCAACGTTATTATAATACTTACACTGAAATATTAAAATTAAATCCTTAATCCATTCATCATTTTTGAATAAATCTATGTCAAATTCAAAAATTTTCGTTTTGCTTCAATGTATAGCTTTCACAGAGCATTTAGAATGTCTTTTAAAATGCCATTACAATAATATGTAAGAGTTAAGAAAAATTGCATAGAGAATGAGAGAAAGTATAAATTTTTCAATATTTAAATTGCACTTATTGGAATATCATTGAAATGAACAATTTTTAAATTTCAATATAAAAACGGATTTGACAGTAATTACGTCGAAATTGATGTAGCAAACATTACCTTCTATTATAAAAGCCAGTTTGATTAAAACTAATACTACATTTCAAATTCTATTATTAATAATTTTATTTTTCGCTTACTGCTCAACTCTCACAGTATTACTTAAATTGTGTTCGTTTAAAAATCTTTTGCATTTAAATTCCCTAGTGAAAAAGATATTTTAACTCATGGTATGAAATTCATACCTTAAACGGGATTCCTAGGTATATTTTGGTACTTTCATACCATAACTAATACCATTTAGGGTATAAAGTATTTTATACCCTAATCAGGTATAATTATAGTATGGTTATTGAAATTTGCAGTATGAATATTAATAAATATACCTAGGAATCCATTGTATGGTATGAATTTCATACCATATATAGTATGAAATTTTCTAAATTCAAATTTTCAAAATTCATACCATCTATGGTATGAAATTTATACCATACAATGGATTCCTAGGTATATTTATTAATATTCATACTGCAAATTTCAATATTCATACTATAATTATACCTCATTAGGGTATAAAATATTGTATACCCTAGGTGGTATTAGTTATGCTTATAGTATGAAAGTACCAAAATATACCTAAGAATCCCGTTTGAGGTATGAATTTCATACCATGAGTGAAAATATTTTTTTCACTAGGGTTATTTATCGTTTGGTTTTTTAAAAAAACATGCTTCTAATTTGAGAGGTAGAATAACTTATCGATTTTTATGGTAACATTAACATTACGACCACACAATATTCGCACAATGATTAATTCTGTTTAATCGAACTATGCCGAGATTCAAACGTGTGTTTACGAAAAACATCTATTTATACTAATTCTATACAAAACATTTTAATTGATATTTATACGGGAAGTTAATGTATGGCTGCTGGCGTTGTTTCTATGTTACCGTTTGAACACAAAATAAATTATTTTGATTAGGATGATACAGAATTTATGTAAATGTTGACTTTTTACTCTTGTTAATAATTACCTCTATTATTTTGATATGCCTGTTTCTATTTACAAATTTGGTGTTTTCTATTTTGTCAATAATATATATGGTACATTTAATTCTATATTCACAAGATGCTAATTAATTTAATTATCAATGGTTGTTTTTCTTCATATTTAATATAATTGACGAAACTTTGAAAATGAGATAAACAAAAAAAAAAAATGCAAATGGAAAAATATGGTCTTAATTATTTTATATTAATATGAGTATTCAAGTCTAAAAATATAAATATGTATTTATAAAAGCTTTTTGAAACACACATTTCATAAATAATTCTTAAATTATTCAAATGCTTGCTTACGTATATATAAATTTATCAAAATCACACCATTCCACCTTAAATTGTCTTAATTCTAAAATAATTTTGGTTAACCTACTCTGTCTCGGTCTATATATAAAAACACCCACCACCATTAAAACTCTACCAATTAGATACATTTAAGATTTTCAATTATATTAGAATTAAATTTAAATTACATAGAATATGTTTTTATCTGAAAATACCACAGGAATTTTAAATTACATTATATATATATATATATATATATAGTTAAGGAATACTTAAATATTATTCGCATCATAATCGCAGATTTGTGTCATTTACCTACATATATTTCGAAAAGTTGGTTTATTATATTTTATTAGTATTTGTAAATTAAATAATTACTATGATTTTAAAAGATGTTTGATTGTAGCCACACGGCATGAGGCTATATTAGGAACATTGATTTTGTAATTAGTTAATTAATGAAAATGATTGCTTATTTACTAATTAAATTAAGTTGACTACAAAGGCAACACTACTAATACAGAAATAATTGAAAGCTTCAAAATTATAGATTGTTACACTTCTACATATATTGTCCACCTATTTATTATCGGTTTTTATGCAAATATTTTCATAATCAATGCGGCTCGTATGGATAGCATACTCACTCATTTCATACTTTCAAATAAACCTTATACACTCGTGTTATTAATTGTTATGCATGCTAACTAACATACGAAACGAGACTTCATTTAGTATAAAGCGAAGATGTAAATATGTGTATGCTAGTCTGGTAAATTGGAATTGATTTTGTGATACGATAAAATAACATGCAATTTATGAGAGTATTGAAATTCAAATATTTTCCTTTAGTTCATTATTGATTATACACGGTACACTTCGCTAGACAACATAAATTATTTTGTTGAAGATAAATTTGAACATTTATTGCACAAGGTAAACCATGTTTTATTATTATTTTTTTTTTTTTTTTGGTTTTTTCACCAATATGTTACGATTCGATAATATTTTTTTTTTATGTTAGAGTCAGGCATGATACATTTGTATGCTTGAATATGTTTCACATTTACATATAGGTACAACATTTCAATATTTCATAATAAAAATAGCTAAAACATTATTATTATTTTTTTTTTTGTACCATATTCTGTAGAAAATACTTACTCCTTTTTTCAAATCATGTTTTTTCTTCTTCTTTTTTCTCCCTTCTATGTGTGTGTGTATAGAAGAGCCTTTAGATTCTAATGGCAACCACTTGGGATTTGAAATACATCAAAATTCCGGTTACGATAACAGCAACAACAACTACAATGCTTTTCATACAGCAGGCGGTAACAGCATGGAAACTTCCGATTATTTTGATGATAAACACTATGATACCAGAAAACATCGGTAAGTACATTTTATGTGAATTTTTTTTTTTTTTTTTTACCGAATGCAATCACTAGGGCCGTAGTATCTCAAATATTTATGCGAGGTAGGCTAGTGTTGGGTATTGCTTTCACCTATATAAATGTGTTACGAAATATAAATAAAATCATGAACGTTTAGTGTTTATACACGTTTTTGGCAAAACGAGAAATTTGTATTCACCGAAATTGGAGGGTTTTTTTTATTCATTTATATGAAGTATATAATAGTCTCGATTTGATTTGATCGAACTCACAACATAATTTGATTTTCAATGTTTTGTTTTTCCCAAGATTACAAACGAAAAATTAAATCTATTAATCGATAATTGGATGACATCGTAAACGAATGCTTAATTGTTTATGTTATGTTCAAACAACGTTCTTACATTTTAAATTAACAGACGACGAAAGAATGAATCTATTTGGGAAATTACTAAATTATGACGGCCGTTAATCTTCAATGATCCAGAAATAGAATAATCAGTTAAGGTTTTCTTTCGAAGAAATAACTGTGTCTCAATGACTTATTTTCTATTTATTTTTTTTATCCACAGAACCAGTTAGTTTTATATTAAAATAAGATAAAATATCTGGCCAATTTTTTTTTTTTTGACCTTTAACAATTTCTTTTTTGTGTATGTTCATATTTAAAATGAAAAAAAAAATTATGAAAAAAATAGTAAGTGGTAAAAGTACATCAATCAAAAACAAATCAATTTAATATATAAATTATTAAAAGTAAGCGATTCATGACTATTTAATTACAATTTATTTAACATGATGAGATAATATTACTTGTACAATGGAAATCTATTGCATGATGAATGGCCTGACCTGACCATTAAATGTTCACGTGCTAGTTGTTAGATTGTCTAAAAATATCGCTATTACTTACAAATTACAGCTCAAAAAAAAAAAATTTAATTAATAATAAATCACATCAATAAAAACAGGCTACCAATGGATCGGAACACAATTATATTTTTGTAAGAAATGTTACCAAAACGCGCAGAATTTTATTCTTTTCAAAATATATATAGCTTTTGATATCAATCCGATCAATTAGTTCTAAGAAAAAACTTCTTTTTTTTTGGTATCTTTTACCACCAATTCGGATCTCTAGAGACAAACATCAGTTTATGATTGAAATAAATAATTCGTACAATTAATTGTGATTAAAACAATTTCTGATCTGATGATGGTTTCTTTGAAGCCGAAAAAACTTTCTATTAAGAACAAAGCAAAATATGAGTCGTAACTGACGACAATTAAATATAAAATCTCGCAGAGTTCGAAATTATATATTGTTAATTAAACATGTATTTTATCGAGTACAAGATTGATGTCTTTTTGTATATTGACTACTAGGGTGATTCCTTTTTTATATGGGAGTTTCAAAATTTTCGATTTTGCTAGCTCCAAAAGCATTTTCAGATGTGACTGGACCTAAAAAGACTATACTTTTAATTTTTTGGTTTGAATTAATTAACATCTGATCTGCGTATTGAAGTGTCGTAAATCTATTCAAAAGTTATATGGTATAAAAGATGAAAAAATTCAAACACTCAAAATCTCAATCCTAAAAGGCTATTTTTAATTATTTGGTTCTAATTTATTGACATCTGGATCTGAGCACCGCGCAAGCCACTTGAAGTTTTGATTTTGTGTGTTTGTGTTTTTTCATCTTCTAAGCCCTATAACTTTTGAATGAATATACGAAACTTCAATTCTATTTATCGTTATTCGCAGGATTAAATTGTAAAACTTTTCTCTTTTCGAACCAAAAGTCAGATTCGTCAGATTTGTCATAATCTGCACTGCATTACCATACCATCAAATCAAATCAAATCGAATTTCCAGCTCTCAAGCAAAGCCGCCCTCTACAACTCTCTTCCCGCCCTGTGTCCATTAATCTTCAATTAGATTTTGCCACCCCAAAACATGGTTCGTACGGCGCTGTTGACATAGATCATTGATCTACCAATAGACGCAGAGTTCTTAAAATGCATATGGTTTGTTTTCGATTCGTTCTGTAAATTTAAAAAAAAAAATAGAAATGAAAAGAACAAAAAAAAAACTTTCTTGACCTTCCACTACAGATTTGGATCCCTCGACTTAAAAACGATATATTTCAAAACCAAAATATATTTATTTTCAGGAATACTAATTTCTGCGTCTTTTGGTATATTGACCACCATTATTTTGACCACTGATTTCTGAGAGAAACTGGGGAATGAACAAGAAAAAAGTATAAAATTAAAAAAGAAAAAAATCACAAAAGCACAATACATGATTTTTTTCTCAATATTTTCAAAAATGAAGTAAAATTGATTAACATATTGAATAATAAAAACATTCTATCCATGTGTTAATTTATAATATTTTATTCAAATAATGAAAATTAATAGATCGAACAATGGTTACGATTTGGTAAATATATTTCTGGCTTTAGAACAAATTCATCACTAACTTCCATAATTCAAACCATTTCTGTGTACCGCCAAATTACCATCTTCTTCCATTAACAAATTGTGTAATATTTTATATGTGATTAGTTAAATAATATTAATGGAATATATGATAGCAACCACGAAATATGTTCCACTTACCTTTCGAATTCCCCATGTATGTTTAACATCCCTACTTAATCATATTATTTATTATCAATATTGCGGCATTAAAATTATTGTATTATTTTGTAATTCTATTGTCAAAATTCTTGTAGAAAATAAATGTTTATCGTTTCCATTGTTGTGTGTTTTCTTGTTTGTGCTTATATATATGTATTCCATATAAATTTCTATTTTGCTATGTAATATGAATAATAAACACGAAAAATGATTCATGCAAAATCAATATATAAATAAACTACGTTTACATTACAATATGTGTAACGTAGATGTACCGTGTACACATCAAATATCTACCTACCTATTATGTTATATATATATATATAAAATAGAATCTATATGTATCATAACAGCGTCAATGCGCCTTACATTTTATTATATTAAAATAAATGGTTATTTGTTTGTTTTGTTTGTTTTATATATTATTGCCAGGAGATAAACTGATAATGTTGATATGTTGAATATGACAGGTAAACCACCTACAAAACAATATACATAACCGTTTATTTTCTATTCCGATACATATATTTTGTTTCATATATAGTGGCCTACTTTTTTTTTTCGCATATTTTTCTATTTTATTCTAACTCATCATGGTATAGGTACTCCATCCGGGGACTTTATCTATATTTATCAATATATTACAATGAAATAAAATATGGTTAGAGTGGTTTTTTCTGTCGTCTATTATATCTTTAGGTTTAATCTGCATATAACATTAAAATATTGGGAATTATGTTATATTCGTTTATAATAGACGCAAAAACATTTTTTTTTAATGATTATGTCTACTAATCTGTTTGATTTAAAATTGTTATTTGTATAGGTTAAATATTTAGAATTAATTCAATTGAATTTTCATTATTATTATTATATTTATAATTCAATTGTCATCAGATGTGATTAAAAATAATATTCCATCTATAATCTATTATAATTTCAGAGTTATAACTTTGTGTTTAATATATAATAATAATTATATATAAAGTGTTCATTCCAATAAAAAAAAAAAATATAAGATTATGTTTTATATTCAATTTTATTCCTTGAAAAGTGTAATGACTGCCATTCATGGGTATTGACGGTATCGATATCGATAAGTGATTTCCTAGAAATAATCGAACCAAACTTAATTCAAAATGGTTCTTACATTTTATTTTTTTATTGAACAGCATTAAAATATCGGTGTGTCGTCTTTCAAATAGCATATAATATCTTAAGGGTAAAGCAAATTTATAACAAAGCCATAAACAATAGCAACAGTGCTATTATATTTCCCTCGTTCTTAAATTTTATGACTTTCTAAAATATTTTATTTTTTCTCCATAGAGACAATTATATATGTCATGGAAAAGTATGACAATATAACTTATATAAAAAAAATAAAAATAAAAAATTTAAACAATAGCCTAAAAACATCCAATCCTTATTGTTTTATTGTTTATTCGTTATTATTTTATTGTCTTTTAATTTAGTATGAGGGAATCACTTTCAAAAGGTGATATTTTAGGGGTAGGGGGGAGGTTTTCTTATGTCTTTATCAGAAGTTATGGCCATATACGTTTTAAGATTTTATTCTTTTAAATGAGTTGTAAGATTTGAAAAATAATAAAAAAAAAAAAACAAAATCACGTTTCATGATTTTGTTGCGATGGTTTTGTACATTTATACGCGATATAATTGATTTGATTGAGAATTTAGAATGCTCACGGTTATTTATTGACTTAAAAAAATATAAACCGTCAAAAATCCATTAAATTTATAACGCTTTATTGCTCAAATCAGTTAAGCTGATTTACAAATTAATTAATTTGTTTATTTTTTCAGCGATATATATTTTTATTGATCTTTTTATAGCAATTCAATTAAATTGAATTATATTTTCACCATTTAGGTTGTTTTTCAATGTATAGATTAAGTCTTTGAATAATAAAATGTTAACAATTTTGTGATTCGGGTAACATTCAATACGATTGTATTTATGCTAGGATTTAATTACCAAAGTAATTTTAAGATAGTGAAAGTATTATCCCGGTAAGTAACACTAACTCATGTGATTAGAAAAATTTTGAAAATTAAGTTAATAGAAACGGAAAATAAAAAAATATTAGAGGGCTCTTTGATGATTTTCGTCAATTATTAAGCAATTGAAATATATTCTCTATTAAAAGGTAACAGTAATTTTTATTTTTTTGTTCTATTTTCTATTTTCTTTGAATGTCTGGAAAATGTAAGAGTTCCAATTTTTTTTTAAATGCTCTAAGTTAAATACCCATTCATAGGCTAGCGAATGTACTTAATAACTGAAACAATTTTTGGAACAGACAATTAATTTTCATTTGAATTTTTAGTTGTAAATCTTTCGATCTTATATAAATTATCTTTTATTGTTGGAATATTTGTGGAAAAGGATTTTGCTCCTAGCTTACAAGCGTTTCTTATGTTTGGTATTGATGACGCTTTTTCATTATTAGCTCTCGTAAAACTATTGTTTTTTTTTTCTATCAAGATTTTTGTTTTTATTTTAAGAATCAATGCGAAAATATCATCTCTACCAAGCATATCGACTGCGGTGATGTTTGAATTAAACCAATGGGAATGGATATTCTTTTATTTATTTTAAATTTGTTCAAAACAAAGCAAATATGAATTATTTAAATAATAGATTTCTGTATTGGATAGCGTGGAGATCTCTAGGTTTTATATTATGTTTTTGCATACTTAAACCCAACAAATTGGGTAAATGAGTTAACTTTTGTTCCGAGTTTCTGTGTTTAAAATACATCAATGAATATGATATTGGCTGAAAACGTAAACTCCGCCATTAAATTACAACAATATACACACCTAAATTCAAATAATGGTATAACTACCTACTGCGTAGTTTTCTTTTTATCTATTTTTGTATTTCTTTTGAAGTGAACTTTGGTTATTTTCACAGAAATGTATATAAAAAAAAAATGAAAGAATAATTATTAGAATATTATTTATTAAAGATTACTCATTAGGCTGGATCGTCAATTTTTTTTTCAAGCCTTCTATCAATATTTTCAAAGCTGCATTTGGTCTTCTGATTCGCTTCTTATAAGGATTTTCGATCTGATGTAACGACAAGGTAGAACCTCGCGACATTTATTTAACCTCAAGGTTCAAGTAAAAAAAACCTAGAGTTTAACTAAAACAAGCCAATTGATCGCCTGAAATGATGTGGTATATATCAAAATGGCTAAAACGAACTATTCGACTATATTCAATTCATATATACTAAATTTTTGAAAGTAAACATTTTTTTGGGTTGAACAGTTATTGATTTATTAAAGTGACTTCTAGGATTCATGTATATGAAAACCATTTTAAATTTGATCGCTTTATCTTTAGTGCTTTCAATGTTTTAGTAGAAGTCTGCATTTTCCCATACATTTTTTTTTCACCTTTTCATACAAAACTTCAAGCTCAAGGCCTGAGTACAAAAACTCAACTCAAAATTCCAAAAAAAAATCAGCGTTCATTTGAGCCCATTTGTCAACTTTCCCGCACCCAAGCTTGTTGAAAAAAAAAGAAGGTAAAATCGCTCCACTCTAATGACCAGGTGATCATTTTATTATATGGGCGTACAACTCAGAAAATAATGGTAGAAGGTACCACCCTATTATTATACCCATTAATGCGCTGTACTTTTATGTGAATTTAGATGTACAAATGAACTGATAGTAAATTGTAATTAAAATGCTAAGAAAAACAATTAAGATTTACTAGAATATTATAAGATTAGGACATTTGATCATCAATCGAAGATATAATTCTTAATAATATTGGGATATAGGATAGGATTGGAGAGCTGATGAGTAATGAACTTATTTGAGGATATATACCTGAAAAGGTTCCCTCACCCATATATTTACTCATTTTATCAGCATATCTATGGAAAATTTCTGAAAAATGTTTGGAAAGATTACATTGATTAACTATTATAAATGTACAAAAATTTAAGGGAGGTGTCAAAAAATGTATGTCAAATGGGCGGAGCTATAATCTCACGTTGCGTTAAAACCAAAATATACGTACAATAACTAGAGTGACTAGTGACTCTCTAATTATGGTGAGGATAAAATTAACAATGGATTTTAAATAATTTTTGAACATAAATGTGTCGCTGTTGTCGCTTTTATGTGCAAATCAATTAAGCGACACTATCATGTTCAAAACGATCTAAAAAATCTCTTCACCGAGAGAAATGGAAAATGGGCGGAGGCACTCTACTTATTGTACGTATACTTTGATGTTTACTTTGGTTAATAGAGAGTTGGCGAAATCAACGTACGTTAAAATAAACGATACGTTAGAATTCAACTCCTCTCATTTTACGATAAATTTTGATATTTTCAGTACGAAAGTGTCAAAATTTAACGTAAAATGGGAGGAGTTGAGTTTTAACGTAACGTTTATTTTAACGATCAAAAATTTCGCAAAACTCCCTAATATTAATTGATGCAATTTTTCAAAACACTATTATTGGGCGATCGATCGCACGATTTGATATAAAGTGATTCCAACTGAATTTGGTTCGATAGTAGGTTGCGGATATGAAGACTAACAGATTCCAACATGTTAGGACTCGCAAATCCGCTGATACTATTTACTATCAAATATCAATACTTTGTTGTCAATAAATCGGCCGATGCATCATGATACTGTTCGATATATCGCGTGATACGATATTTTTGTCACGATTTATTTCGGTTTTTTCACCCATATTAATGAACTTTAGAACTAGCGAATCAGTTGATAAGTGTCGCAAATATCGATATATTTCTGCCTATATTTACGTGATATATGACGATATAGATTTTTTAATACATCGCGTGATACAGTACTTTTTATATAGTATACAATATAGTTTATATATATATATTATATGATTAAACTTTTTTAAATTTCGTTAAATTCTTCACTTATTTGTGTGATCCAAATTTTTTATTGTATATTTTATACGTTGTATAATTTTTTGAAATTTTTTTTTACAATAAAAGTTATTTTTTCTATAAACTTTTTAGAAGTATTTAAAGTGTTACTTTAAATTTATAGGCGTGTTTCAACTGTGTTTCAAGTGAAATAAACTTACACCAACTGACCTATAAACTTAAAGTAACACTAAATACTACTATAAAATTAATAATAACAATAAATATTATTGTGTAAATAGTTCTCAACAATTTTTATATAAAATATATACACAATAATAAATTTCGATCATTTAAATCGATATAGTTGAAATCGCAAAGACACTACAGAAACTCAAGCTGATTATTAATTTATCTCATTTTTAAATACGTTGTATGGTTGATTGATTATCTAGAGCAGATTTTACACCATTTAAATATTTGGTTTAGAATTTGCTCTAGATAAGTGACATTTCTGCTTTATGCAGATCAAAC
>JAABKK020017301.1:0-19978 GCA_011634745.2 Catotricha subobsoleta
TAATGAGAACGCTAGTTAATAATTTTTACTAATTTTGGTCAGTAACTAACTATAGTAATGAAAACGGGGGGTTACATACACAATAAAATTATTATTACCAAATAGTCTATGAAGTTAATAAAATATTACCAAAAAGTAATATTTTTAGTAGCCGCGACGTAATCCTTGGTAATTATTACTAGTAGCCGTCGACGTCCATTCCCCACTTTTGGTAGCCGGAACCAGGACCGTGCCACCCACATAGGCAACTAGGCCTATAGGCCTATAAAGCGGCCAAATTCTCAAAAGGCGTCCAAATCGTTTTTTTTTTAGATTTAGTATTATTTTTATTACATTAACTACTCGTTTATATATCTATATATATATAAAAGGCGGTTTTAAAAAAGCGGATCAGAAGTATTACATTTTTTTCGGGAACAAAATGGCATATTACCATGGCGCGGCGTGGTATCTCAATACTTATTGTTCAAATAACTTTGATTTAGTTTTATAGAAAAAAAAATAGAAAAATGGTGAAACCCCACTTAATTTTTTCAACAAAATTTTCCAAATTTCTCAAAAATGAAGTAAAAACTTGTATTGAAATAAGAAATCCCTGAATTCAATGAACTCTCTGTTTATGCATATAGACACAGGGATGTGAGTGTGAAACGTTTCATTGAATTGTTGCAGAAACGTAACGAATATATTGCATCGTTTCAACATAATTTTCCTTTGAAATATTATTCAAAGTTTTATCGGATGTGAAAGTTTTTATCGCTCACATCACATGTATCGCAAATGAATTTATGAAATTATTTACGAATATTAAATAACTTATTCGTGAAAGGTAAAGGGTTTTCATGTATTTTTAAAGTTAAGATTATTTGGATGAACATAAATATGCTAACTCCGCGCACTTGAAATATTTCCACAACTAAACATGTTTTTAATTTTATATGGTTTGGTGATATAAAATCGATAGAATGGATGAAGTATGCACTAAAAAAAAAAGAAAAGAAAAAGATATTATCTATGAATGTCATATTGTTTAATTACGCAATTAATATATAATAATAATTATGGTGTCTTCTTTCTTTTTCTTTAACTGTACTGACAAATAGAACATAAACATTTGAAATACTATTAACAGCATTATATAAGTCCGTACAGATATATGATTTGAAAATTCGTAAAATGACTGCATTGGTAATTTTTTTGCTCTTACATTAGATGTTCATGGTTCTAATTTTACGCAACAAAAAAATTCGTACTTTACCAAACATTTTTCTTCCAAAAGAAAATTAAAATATATATATGTATTTCTTTTTTCACCGCTTCAGTTTTAATTACCTAAAATTTTTAAGTAACTTTCCAATTAAAATGAAATAAATTTAATGAAGAATGAAAATTGAATTTTTTTGTGTTTTATTTTGAAAAGCAAATTTATTTATAAAAAAAAAAAAAAAAGAAAAGAAAACCAAAAATGATGGCAAGTATACTCACTTGATGCTAATTTAATTTCGATATGAATTCATTGCAGTAATCATAAAAGTAGTCTTCAGTTAATGACAAAAACTTTTAATAGTCAAATACAAAATTAATGCACTTTAAAAACATAATTCTAATATATTTCAATAATTTAAAAAAAAAAGAAATTATTGGAATTTATGATTGCGTAAATTATTCATTTTTATTGTTGTCCAATTTTTATTGAGTGTCTCACGTATTTAGGTAATATTTTTCAAACAAAATAAATAGGATTCTAATGAATTTTTAGGAAAAATACGGTGTTTAATTCAGTGGTAAGCATAAAACAACTAACAAACATTATAAACATTTTGTTCGAAATCAACGGCAATGTAAATACTCTTAGGATCTACCTGTAAAGTAAAGTCTATTTGTGTTTTAAAAGAAAATAGTTAAATACAAATAATAAATTGAAAAAAAAAAAAAATGATTACAGCTTTACAATATGTTATTATATTATTTTTGGTTTTGAAAAGCGTCAGCAATTGTAATTACATATTGTTAGACTTATAAAGGTGTTATTATTTTTCTTCAAATTATTATTTATTGAATGGTAGCTGTTACCCACCAAGAATATTAAAACAAAACAAAAATAAATAATAATTTCTAAATTTTTTTTTATAAAGAATTTTCAATTTACATAAGTATAAGTTTTTCTTTCACTTTAGATTTTTCCATAATATTTTATTTCATAGAATTTTGATATATGTATTTTGAATTGATACTTATATACATACATTTTTAATTATTGACTTCCAGACAAGACAATAAAACCTTTCTTAAGCAGCTTAAAGAATTGTTTTTGTACCTTACTTAACAAAATACACATTTTTATTGCATGTTTATTTTTTTCTTATTGTTTTCCATTATATAAAACGGTTAAACAATATTGTGATCAGTAAGATTTAAATAAAATGGAGACGACACAGGCACAGTCGCAATAGAACTTAAGATTATTGACCAGCTTACTAATACACAGCATCAAACTATGTTAAACTAAGCTAATTACAGGAAACAAATTCATATTTGATCAAATTTAAATAATTAATTAAATAGTGATAGGCTCGATAAAAAATAATTTGATCAAAGTTGAATTAAATAATATTAAAATTTCAAGATAATTCGAATTGTACTGCAAGGAATAAAATATGCTACGAATAAAAATAATTTAGATTCGAAATCAGAATAAATGGGAATGGTTCCAAAAACCATCAAGATAAAAAAAAAATTTAATGAATTCCTGAAGAAACAGATATTCATGTTAGAAATAAAATTGTAAAAGTAGCACGGTTTTCTTGAGCAACAGTTTATTTTTTTTGGTTTATTGATTGAAAAAAAAAAAGAGAAAAAACATATAACCTTTAGATTTTACCCCCATTCGAAACAGAAATAGGACGTACAATATAAAAAAGAGGTAAAATGGGAACTTATATAAAAAAAAAAACCTATTTATCCTGACACTGAAGGTTGAAGGGATTCATTACAAGTACAATATTCAAATAGAACAGTCATACTTTCATTCAGTGGTTGGCCTCAAAGATTTAAGATTTTAATACGAAAAGTCTTCAAAAAAAATAATATTGAAAATGGTTTCATCAAAAATTCAACTACCTGCAGAATTAGCAGATAAAGATTTTTTTCGTATGCCGCGATTCTGTTTACGGTTATTCGGTGTATGGCCAATGGATGACGGACTGCCACCGTTCTATTTTTATATTAATTTTACGTCCCTATTTTTGGCAGTTGTCGTTGGTGGTGCATTTGGATTTATTCATATCAGTGATATTCAATTGGCGTTGGATGCATTTTGTCCAACTGCCACACAAGTTGTTTCATGGCTGAAAATAACGGTTGCGTTAATTTATCGAAATGAACTAAAGGTTTTCTTATCGAAATTATATAAATTGTTTAAGGCTGGTAATTATTTGTAATATAGATAAACAGACTTTGCAAAATTTCGTAATTACAGTAATTTTTATTAATCGATTAATTGAAATAATTTATTATTTTTCATAGAAAGACGACCAGCATGTATAAAAATATATTTAAGCTCATTAAAATATGCTCACTATTTTTCATCAATACTTCTGTTCTTTGGAAGTGCTACATGTTCGACTTATATTGTACGTCCAGTGGTTACGAATCTTTATCATTACCTTACGAGTCAGCCAGTTGTTAGAGGATTACCATTCAAAGCATCGTAAGCTCAATTCTATAAAATATTAATCCATATTAATTTAATTCTTAGTTTTATCCAAAGAAAATGTTAAAATGAAAATTATTCCAATTTATTTTTAATTTAAGCAAATGAAAGTTATATGAAATAAATTTTACATTAAAATTTTACCTTTTTGAGAACTTTTTTGAAGAACTATAGCTTATTTAAGCGCCCTTTATTATTTTCACTAATCTAATAACGTTTAATCGTATTATATTATCCAATTCTAATGGTAAATAATTCAATAATTAATTTAAATGTTCTGGAGATTATATTTATATACTTTTTTTTATCAAAAGTGCAATTCTTAAAAGGCAAAAAAATGATTAATTCTGTTTTCAGATATCCGTTTGATTCATACGATGATTCCATGTATTTATTGTGTTATATTCAATTATCGTATGGCGGTTTCTGTACAGTTTGTGCATTTAGTGGTATGGATGGACTATTCTTAACCATTTGTGAACATATTGCTGTTCAATTTGATACAATTAAATATGAAATTGAAAATGTGATCAAAGAAGAAATTGGTATATTGATTAATGGCATTTGAGTATGAATTACATTACAAATAATATCATTAAATAAATATAATTCTAGTGCCATTAGATAAATTACGACAATTTAAACCAAATGAAAATGCTAAAATTGCGGTAAAATTATCAGAAATTATAAAAAAACATTACGAAATAATGGATTTGGCAGAATCATTGATAGATTTATTCACATTTATTATTTTATGTCATTTTCTATCAGCAGCACTTGTTATTTGCTTTGCATCCATTGATCTGATTATGGTAAATTCTTTGCAAAATAATTTTAATTTCTATATTTATTAATTAGATAGTTTTTTTCTTCTATTTGATTTTATGCTATTTCAGACTCAGGGACCCGGAGCATTTCTGTACGTAAATTATAATTTGGCTGTACTCACACAATTGTATCTTTATTCGGTCGGTGGCACGCGTATAACTGAAAATGTATTTACCTTTTCTTTTTTTTTTTATTTTAAATCTTATGCCATTTTTTAATCAAATTTTAATAATTAAATTTTTTTTTTTTAGAGTTACAGCATTATGAATGCAGCATATGAATTTGAATGGTATCGATGCAATATCAAAATTCAACGAATGATTTCAATGATAATTTTACGTTCTCAACGCGGAACCAAAATAGCGGTACCTTTCTTTGAGGTATCGCTGCCAGCTTATGCTACGGTAAGAAATTCACGTATTCACTTATTTTATTAATTAAATTTAATATAAAAATATAATAATTGGTTTTTATAATGTTTGATTTTCAGATTTTAAGTACGGCTGGTTCATATATTGCATTACTTAAAAGCTTTTTATAAGATAATTATAAATTTCCTTTATCTTTATATAAATTTTAAATTAGACATTATTGATTGTGGAAGCAAGATTTTCTTTTAATCTATAAATAGAAATTATGAATAAATGATTCAAATACACAACAATGGTTCTGAATTAAGTAACAATAAATCTTTAATAAAGTCAAATTTGAATTGTGTGTGTTTTTATTTTTAATTAAAAACAAACTAACATAAATACTTATTTAAAATTATTACCAGACCTCGAATTTCTTCACTCGCATAATTTTGAATTAAAAGCTTCGGTCATAACTAAGAAAATAATTTAGTTCTTTTTTTTTCTTGTTGCACATCGGTTCGTATAGAGAAACATTACATCTGTTAGAAGTTACTCGTATTACAATGATATCAATAACCTCATTACCAATTAAAATGGCAGCAATTGTGAATCTAAAACTATTCTAATTTTTACTGGAAGCCATAAAAGGAGCGAAAAATCAAAATCCACACCCGTATTTCATGAACAGCTTATATGGCTCCTGTTGGAATTACACCGTTTTAAACCAAACACTTAATAGATTTTCATTCGAGTTAACAAAGAAGTAGAAAGACACAAGGGCATTAAATTTAAATTCAATGTACTGCATCGCAGAGAAAACATGAAAAGAGTAGATAGAATTCGAATAAATTTTGCACGAGACCCTCTAACGTTCAATAACATGAAAGTCTTACCATATTTGTGACAATCTACTGTTGATATATTTTTTTAATAAATAAAGATGTTTAGTTTTTTAAAATTTTAAGAATCGTATTTATATTTTTCATTAAAATTTTATTTTCTGCTAAGCTTTGACGATTTTTTAATCTATTTGGCATGAATTAAAAAAAAAAGTTACGTTAAACAATTATTTGATAAATTTTAACTTCAAGGTTTAGTCTTTCCAAACTATAAACAGTTCCCAATAAAAACAAAAAAAAAACGCAAAAGTCTTGAGGCCATTTATATGATACAATATTGATTGAACAGCTACCGATATTGAAGATCAGATTACGTAGAATTGCTGATTAACATCTTATAACGCAAATTTAAATTAAATATATTTATATTTTTTTAATTTCTTTTTTTGTTTTTATTACAAAACTCTTTATTTGATAATTTAATATTTTCTTGAATGTTTTATAACTGTGATTATTACTTAATTATTGCGATTCTGAACTTTTTTCATAAAAATTTTCATATATATTTAACTATTGTTCTAATTCACCAAAATTTTTTACATCAATCAAATCACAAGTGAAATTGAAAAATTTCTTACAAAATTCAGAATTTTTAGCTAATGAATTCATCTGAACTAATCGACAATTACTGATATATGAACCACCTTTGCCTTCCAATTTTGATGATAATACAGCATAAACAATTGCACGGGATCCTTGTTCAGTATTCTAAATAAATAAGTATTGTTAATAAATAATTTCAATTGGTGTAGGAATATGATTAAATTTTAATTTGGTTTTTTTATATTTACTTTAAAGAAAATTTTCTTCAGGAACGGTACATATGTTGTACTTGAATGTACAAATAAATCAGTATCAACAACACCTGGATGAACAGCATGAACCTGAACATGAGAATCTTCTTCTGTATTGAAAACATTTTGTAAATGACGTGTAAATAATACTTGTGCTAATTTACTTTGATTGTATGCATCTGGTGGATAATAATATTTTCTATTGTACAAATAAAATAAGAAAGAAAAAAAAACATATTTTGCAAATTAATTAAAAAACATTACATTAAAATAATTAATTATTTAATAAATAATTTATAAATTTTTGTAGATACACTCACTTTCCATTGATATCATCAAAATTAATGTCACCCAATAAATGAGCACATGAAGACACATTAACAATTCTGGCATTCAAATCTTTTGTACCGGCTGCTTTTAATTGTGGTAGTAATAAATGTGATAATAGGAAATGTCCTAAATAATTGATTGCAAATTGACTTTCAAAACCGTCTTCAGTTATGTGATATGGTGTTGCCATTACACCGGCATTATTTATTAAAATATCAATTTTTGTGTATTTCTCTTTTATTTGTGCAGCAAATTGGCGAACCGATTTTAAATTGCCGGTATCAAGACGTTCATATGTTATTTTTCCAACAATTGTATCGGTGTCAATAAGTTTTTCAATATTTTGTTGAGCTTCTTTTGGATTTCGAACACCTGCAATTGAAATGAAATACATTTAGAAATGTAATTTTGGTACGGGAGAATACAAACAATTTTAATATCATTTGTACAAGTCATTTTTTTTTATATGTTTCGATAATACTGGTAAGTATTAGCTCTCAAGAAACAAGAAAATAAACAAAACGAGTTAAAGATATCATCCCACTTCAAAATTCAATCTCACAAATCATGAAGACTATCAACAATCCAATAAATAAAGAATTAAAAAAAAAACAATAAACATATATCTCCATTTTAAATTTAAACAAAACCAAAGAAATATTATTTAAATTATGATAATCAAATAAAATTAAAAAAAAAAAAACTGATTTACGTAATTTGAATGACAAATATATCTTGTACTTATGATTTGCCACAAGGAAGGGCAATACAAGCAGGAAAAAAAACTGGTTTTTACCAAATCAGATTTTTTTATTTTCTTAAGCTGCGCGATAATTCATCGAAAAATACATAAATTTCATCGATAATTGTGAACGCTATTTATTTGTATCTGAAAATTTATCTTATTATGTTAATTACCTCACATATCTTATTCTAAAATTCAAAGTTCAAATAAAAATTAGTTATGCAATTTTTTTTTTACAACTTTTTTGATATATAAAGAAGTTTGACCGTATCGCACTGCGCATTCATATTCTAACGAAAGTATTGTATTCAAGAATTTCAGAAAGAACCTTGAAATAATTATATCACGATGATATTATGTAAATTTTTTGTATTTTATTAAAATTCTGATCAAAAGTTAATATATAATCAAATAATATTTCTTCTGTTCTCGTGATCTTACGACAAAATATCGTTGACGAAATAAATTCACAATAACATATCGATCGTAATTTCAATTCTTGCGAAAACTTAAAAAAAAATTAATTAATTAAATCACGTTGCACAGTGCAGATGCACCTTGTTTTGTATGTAACCTTCGAATTAGCAAAATACTAAATTTAGAACCATGAAATGAATTATACATATATTTATATACATATTTATCAATATATAATAGAGTTTTCCTGGTAATGAACTGAACTAAAAAATGAATTCTCAATAACTAAAATATATTAGTAGAAATGAGTTTTATAATTATGATTTCCAATATAAATAACAAGTTCTTTCAAAATACCAAAACTACAATTATACTAAATTCATGTTGGTTTCCATCAACGAAATAATTTTTATTTTTAATCGTTCTTGTCGCTATATAAGATTCAAAGTAACCTCGCATTTTTTTAAATAACTTATTAACTGAAGGACTTTAGAACACTTAAAATTAGAATTAATATAATTACGACTCACCCATGACAACAGACATATCACATTTTAGTAATTTCTCAACAATTTTTAGACCAATTCCACGATTTCCACCAGTAATTACGGCAACACGACCAGGTTGCTTAACAAGTTCTACAATTTAAAAAGAAAGAAAAAAAACCCAAAAAATTAAACAATTTCAAATATATTTAGAAATTTATTTTGCATATACTTACGAACTCGATTAAATTTTCGAAGTACAAGATCTTCAATCAATCCGAATATACCTAAACCCTCCCATAAAACTTCTGAACGAAATTGACTCCATGTTTTTGGCATCTCTTTTGATGATCGTGTTAAAAAGAAACCACTAAATACAATTGCAGCACAAAATAACGAAATTATTAGCAGCAGCACCATTTTGGTTTATTTTCCTTTTTTTTCTTTGTTGTTGTGTTATTTTTTTGAGATAATTTTAAGTTGAATTTTATTAATATAATTAGAAGTTTTCTATAATTATATTTGAAGATGTTTATTACGAACGATCACGTTTTCGCATTATAAAGATCACCGTTTATTTAGAAGCTCTGCAAATTAAAAATGAAATTATATTAGTTTAGAAACATGTGACTATATTAAATGGATGCGGGTGATACTCAATTCTGGACGATGGACTGGAACATATGCGAATGATTTTTCACACTAATCAAAATGTTTATATACAGTTTATAACTGGTTTAATCTATATAGTTTAATCACAGTTTTAAATCGTATATAGACGGAACATTAGACGATATAAGTGGTTTTATAGACTATTTTTTACGCTGTAGTCTAAAAATATCTCTATTGGGAACACCCACGAATGCATATATGAATATTATAGGCATTTGCGTAGGTCTGATAATGCATTGCGACATATATTTTCATTATTGAATATGGGTATTTATGTCATATTTATGAATTATGTTGTATTATAACTTTATAAGTTTAGGATAAATATTTTTTTACCATCCTACTTTCTAACGAAGATTCTGTGTATTAGGATAATTAATAATCATGATCATGAGCAAGCACTAAATAATTATTTTACATACAGATAACTAAATATACTAGTTGACACTGAAAGTTGATAATCTTACCATATTCATTATCCCATTCAAAATTTCTATAAATCATATTAACGATTCAATGTTTCTTTTACTGTCTAATGTCTTATTAAATTTAATCAAAGTTTACTAATCACCCAAAAACAGGCATATGTGTGCAAACGCATGTATAAAATTCAAGCCAAAATCATTACATACAAAGTTACCATAAAACATTTCCGTCATAGAAAAAAAAATATTAACACAAACTTTATATGTAATATAAGTAACTATGTAGTTTTTTCTTTTTTCAATAGAAAGAAAGTCAAGGTCTTTGAATCAACTAAACCGTTTGTTTCTTATTTCATCTAACAGTGATTATAAGTATATATTTTTCTTCACTGTGTGATTTGTGAATAGCCAAACTTGTGTGTTTATAAGCCACAAAGCATATAATCGTAAAAAAATATATATATTTCGAGTATATTATATATATAAACGAAGAGATTTAAATATTAGCATGCGAATATTGAGTAAAACTTGGTTTTTAAACATGTATCAAAACACAAAAATACAAGAAAGATAAATTTAAAATAACCACAATTTTTTTACACAAATTAAAGAAACGTGTAGAAGTAGGTATTTAAATATTTATTAAAATTAAAAAAAAAAAAAAGCGACACAAACATTGGCAACTAAACTGTTAAACTAAACTAAGATGTTAGTAATTAATCAATTAGCATTCAATAGTCGCTTTCGTTTTTGTTACTTGAGTAAATTAGGGTAAATTTTTCACTCTGTCTTCATTTGGTAAGAATGAATGCAACAAAAAAAACCTACCCAAACTTACTTGAATAACAAAAACGAAAACGACTATTAATTAATTATTTATTAACAATTAAGAAGAATGTGATTTGGATTATTAAATGCCATGCACGTTTTTATATTATATATAAATATATAAAATAATACCAATTCGAAATCACCCACTTAAACCGATGCATCACATTTACAAATTTCTCCAATAAATGAGCACTTATGTTTTGATGCACCAGTTCACGTGTACTTACCAATGTCAAATGTAAGCCTAAATAATATAATATTATTTATTTCTAATGGGCAATATGAGCTTTGCTCAAAAAAAAAAACAACAACAACAATTATATTGCCAACAATATCTATACACTCGATAACGGTCAATATACAACTAAAATGACCATAGAATACGATTAATAATATCTCTCACTTCATCTTCGTTCAATACTTACGTTCGACATAAAAAAAAAAATTAGAAAATTTGTTTTGTTCACCGGTAAGTATATTATTTGTGTATAAATTAATAATTATGTGTGTATATTAGTTAAATAAATTGACCACTCAACTTAACCAACGATGAATTCAATATTTATAGAAGAATTAGTTAAACTCAGAAAGCGAAAATCTTCAGAGAAAGCATTTATTTGTGCATTATATGTGTAGCAAATTTAAAGTAATGTTAATTACTTAAGTGGAATTGAAATGTTTGGTACAAATTTATTGCTAACTTTCAAGTGTCCAATAGACCAAAATAAAATAAAATATATTTATAATGTCGATTCTATGCACTTTGTATATCGCTGGCTCCACGAGTAAATGACTCTTATTTCAAAATCCAAAAACAGAAAACTCTTATTGCAAAATTCAAAAACAAAAAATCGCTTTTATTCAAATTTATATGAAAAGTTCAGTGCATTTTCTAATAAGAGCGATTCTTTTTTGGATTTTTTAATAAGAGCTCTTGGTTTTTGAATTTTGCAATAAGTGTTTTCTGTTTTTGGATTTAGCAATAAGAAGAGTCTTTTGTTTTTAGATTTTGCAATAAGAGTCTATTTCTCGTGGAGCCAGCGATATGCAAATTCCATTGAAATATTTACATAAAATGAATTTTTATTGATAAGTTAAACAAATTGCTAACTTTAACGCCAAAACAAACTCTTTCGTATTTTAAACATAACGATAACGAAATACAATCACATATCTCTTCACATACTGGATTATCTATTATTATTAAGAATCATTAAAAAAAAAGAAAAAAAGAAAAAAAAATAATGAATATATGGTTAATTCTAGTGATTTTTGTCTACTGCTCTATTAGCGTACTAAACATTCTATAAACGTTTAACCAAAACCAAATGTAGAAAGGAATTAATAAGATAGAGTGAAAGACAGTAATCTCTATTTCGTCCTTGTCTATAAATTACCATTTACCATTTTTTAATTATTATCGTGACATTGAAAGAGTACATTCTACCAAATGTTTGACTTGTCGTTATTTTGTTTTTTTTTTTATTTTTGTCGAAAAAATACAACGTTGAAGTACTTTGAAATAAATCTTTTCATGAATTCAGTTAAAATACATAATTTAAAAAAATTAAGTAACTACGAGAACATGGATTTTTTTGATTTGACGTTTTTCGTTGTTTAAAATTTTTGATTAATTTTTTGTAATTATTAATGACATACTTTAGTCGATTTCCATTCAAAATTGTAGTTGTTACTATTTTACTCATATTTTTTTCATATAATTTTAATTTTATAAGTCAAAAAACAACGACTATGGTCTGGTCGCTAATGGTAGCTAAAATACGGTCATGCTTCTGAGTACGTTCGTATTTATAACGACCATAAGCAACCATAGTCGTTGTATTTTGACATTGGCAATTAAAAGAAAATATATGTATAAAATAGTAACAACTATACGACTTCAAATAAAAAACGACTTTTGAAAGAAAATATTTTATTAAAGTTCGTAAATAGTTATATATCGGGAATCAGAATATGATTACTTTTTATGATTTGATATGATTTAGTTAGCGAAGGATGCTACAGAATATTAGTCAACTATCGATATTATTTAATATTATGCTTTAGAACCTTTCAAACTTTGTATCTCCCAATTTCCAATTAATTAAATAATTACCTAGATCTGATTTCTTTTTTTAAAAAAAAAAATGTTCGATAATGAAATTATTGTTATTATTAATTTAATTAAAATATTTGAATGTTAAAAATTGATAACCGTAGAATGTAAATAGTTGAGAAAGAATCAATTTTCCAAGTAAAAGTGAAATTGCTTGATTTCAGAGCGAAAAATGAAATGGTAGCAAAAAAAAATAATATTGAACTTCAACCACAGGTAACCGAAAGGAATGCGAAATGTTAGCAATATTCTTTTATTTGTGATCAGCATTAATTTTCATTGCATTATAAAGAGTAAATGTGAATGAACTCAATTTAAATGCTTGTGCAGCGAATTGTGAATGAATTTAAATGTGTTAAGACGATTTGCTTTTCTTTTTTTCTATGTTTTTTTTTTTCATATTTAGTATTTTATTTGCTCGTTTATATTTTTTTTTCAATAATTTAAAATATATTTTCATAATAAAATAGTTAATTCAAAATAAGTTGTATTAAAAATATTGAAAAAACTTTGATAAATTTAAATGGTATAGATTTCTGTTTAACAAACTGTAAATCAAATTCTAATAATAAAAACATTACTTACATTTCACTTACAATTATAACAATACCGAAGAGTGTGTGTAATATAATAATAAACTGCACCAACGTACCGTTGTATAATTAAAACTTTCTTAAATACAATTACAATTTCAATAATATTTTTATTTGAATTTGTTTTCTTGAGTAACAATAACTATCATTGAACACACTTCACAAAAACAAAAAATATGCATATATGTATAATATATTTATATATATAATATTAATAATAACCACTTATTGTCAAAATTTGTAACATCATCAATTTTACAATTTAAAAATATATTTGTTATTTATAAAATAATGAGTGGACAAATTATTAATACTTACACCAAATACAATTAATATTTAAAATAAATAATTTTTAATTGATCAATAATTAAATATATCACATTGATATTTTTAACAATCGAATATTTAATTAAAACTAAATTATGATTTTTTTTTTTATTTGGTAGCTTCAGTATAATATTATTTTGTGTTCATACCGTTGACACAATAACAACATACAACCAAAGAATATGTAACGCATAGAAGAGAAGTGAAATTACTTAAACAAGATGCATTTTGACATATTTTGATGAATAAAATTATGTATCATCTACATTACATTTATACCTCGTTCAAATTATCATTATTGTTATTGGTATTGGTAGTATGTTTTGGTTAATGTGTTCTAAATGGAAGGCCGTACAGAAAAATTCATCCGAAACGGACCCACACTTATTTTTGAAGACGAAACTTTTCCTTCCTCAATTACCCAAATCTCACGTTCCGTTCAGAAGTTATTAACTAGGAATAAATACCAATACCCTTGAAAATGATGATAATTTGAACGAGGTATTACAATGTATAAAATATGGTAATGCTACCATTGACATGGACAATGTTTATGCGCGCAAAAAAAATTGTTTTCATTGGTATAATTTTGTTCATTCATACATATCTTTAGTTTGTGTATCTTTAATTAATTAATTAAATTAAGAATTTTAAAAAAATAAAAATATTTTTTTGTTTCTCACATTCAATGCAACCAAAATTACCAAAGATAAAATGTCTTAATATAATTGTAATCATATTTTTTCTGATTATTGTGACATATAATATTATGATACAAACTTATTTGACAGACTCAAATTATGAAATCGTATGATTAAAATTAAACCAATGTGAGAGCATTGAGTCCCGATTTTGTGACATGTGAATGCACCATTATCTGGATGAGTTAAATAAAATGTTCAACCATGTTTTGAATTATTGCAGATAAATAAAAAATAAAACAAATGTTAAAATATAAAAAAAAAATATTTCTGAAATAGAGTTTTGGCTGGGACTTAATGAAGTAATTAAAATTCATGTCACAGCGAAATTATTTAATAAGTTCTTGATTAATACGCTCTTTTTACAACTATTATTATTTAGTTTCAAAATACATATATACGAAATTTCAATCAAATGTCCCTCGTTAGAAACGCACGCACGTCTATATATGGATTGTGCATAACATAAAATACGCAAGTTCTAAACAAAAATGATAATTTTCAATAAAATTCCGTTGATGAGATCTTCAAAAATGTTTTTTTTTTAAAAATCTCCTATGGCATTAGATGTATGACTGATTACGTCGTCCGTTTCCACGTTACAAGAATAAACAACTTATTGCAAAACGAAAATTAATGGTTCTACACTTTGAGATGTTTTTTTCTATAATTTTTTTCTAAATAGAGATAAAAGATGAAATGAATTTTTAGATAATACCAAATTTCATGAAATTCGAATTTATTGCTTAAAAAAAAAGTAGTTAACTTCCTTTCGCTACGTTACAAAATGTTCCCCACGGTCACGCGTGCAATTTCGCCATTTTTGCCTCCGCTTTTTAATATGAAATCATTAAAAGTGGTTATCAAGTCTTGTATAAAAATCATTTTTGAAAAAGATGCAAATTCCAGGGAATCCATAAAATAGTGACCGAACATTCAAAATTATATTAAATAGTCATGAAACTATTGAAATTTCATTTAGGATATAATAGTAAACAAAAAAAAACAAAATTTTATCAATAGGAAAAAAAATTGTTTTAGAGTTTATAAATATATAATAGGTGATTTCGCGTGAGTTTAACACTTAACTACTGTTAATAAAAAACTCAACCACCCTATTTTCGGGTGTACTTAACTATCTTAATCGCCTTAACTGCAATTAATTGCGTATTAATTGCAAAATGTCATATAAAATTTCGATTTTTCGTGGAACATCAAATTTGTATAACCACAGTTGACTATTTTTTGAACTGCAGTAGAAATTACGAGAGCGATTAAGCATCGCGCAAAATCACCTAATAAACACGACCCAGACAAATGTAGATTACTTGTTGAAAACTTTTTTTGTTATGTTTCTAACTGTTTTTTTTTTTTTAATTAAATTCAAATTAATGTTATCAATATAAGAACCTGTACCTATTTTTAGATCAGTAAAGATACTTTATCGCAGAATTAAATCTCACAAAATTAAAGATACTTTAACAGTTTTAATAAAGAATCAAAAAAAAAAAAAATGTTACGATTACGATGTAATAAAATATGTTTACATATTCTTTGACACAACTGAAAGCAACTGTTGCACTTTTTTTATGACACCCACGATATGTGGATTGTATGTGGAACTTATTAGTAAAACATTGTCACAAATGAATTATTTGCAAAATATTGCAGAAAGAGATTTGCGAATAAAATGAAAATAGTAAGGGTAAACCAAGGTTGCGTACTTTTCGTACGTACTTTCGTTGGTTCGAAAAGTTCATACTACGAACTGCGTTGTTTCGTACTATTTTTTTATTTTAACTTTTCGAAATTTACGAAAGTACGTACAAAAAGTACACAACCTTGGTTTACCCCTAGTATGAAAAATTATGGGTGAATACTATCGATCTATCTAATATCTTAGACTTTTTTAATCGAATAAATGTAAATGATTTTGTTCTCTTTAGCTTTTAATTGAAACTTAAATTATAAAAAAAGCTCTTTTGTATTGTGCTACTATCTACTATCATTTACTTATTGCTTTTTTACTTATATATATATATAATATATTATAGTATCATTGACCGTAAGCTTCAAATTCTATTTACTCTAAGTTAAAATAAGTCTGACATTTAATCCTAATGAACGAAACGAGTTTCAATGAATGAAAAAAAATATTTACTCAGAAAAAGACCATTTTTACCATAAAGCAATTATCTATATAAAAAAATAATCGATATCTATGATCTTAAATTTCGCAATTATTGTTTGCTAAGGGTTTCGCGGTTAGTTTGATAAATCAGTCATAATTTTGAAAAATTCGAACAAATCATTTCTCGCTTTTTGTTAAATATTATTTGATAATTATTATCAAGTTTCTTAAACATATTTGCATATTTCAATCAATAATCAAGCTGAATATATTAAATAAATGTAGCTTATGTAAAGCATTTTAACCAACTTAAAATTTAGTTTTCTAAATTACAATCGTAGATAAGGCTCAAATCTCAAATTCAAAATCAAAAACATAACTTTTCATTATCAGATCAATTATGACTTAAGATTACAACATTTAACTAAAAAAAAAACAAAAATAGATTATAAATAAAAATATCGACAAAACGCAATATATGATACATATTTTCGATATTCCATTTTTTCATAAAATTCATAAAATTAAATTAGATATTTTCCGTTGTCATCCAACTAAATATATTAATTAATTGCTTATAAATAACATTAAAATTTATAAAATTTTCATATTTGGCTTACATAAAATACATATTAGATTAGAATGACATACTTTAATAGAGTTGGCAAATTGTATTGTATTTGTATATGGTGGTTAGTTTCGGTGGAAAAATGAATGAATCATATAATAATTTATTGAAAATTAATACAAAACCTAATTTTTATAATTTGCAATTAATGCACAAATTTCTCTTGGTACATCCATTGTTTGATCATCGATTAAAACAATATCAAATGCCTCCAAATATTTTGGCAAATTATCTTCAGGCTAATATTTAGTAAAAAAAAAAAAAAAATTATGATTTCAGCTTAAACTTTCACATTGAATAATTTGACTTACGTGATCAAACAAAAATCCAATTTTTAAAATGCTGGAACTGCTGGGAACACCATCAGCCATACCTGAATCACCCAATGAGTCTCTGAAAAAAGAAAAATATTATTTTTACGAAAAAAAATTAATATATATATATCGTCGACTGAGAGTTGTTTTTTCGCACATCCATTTTTCATTGAAACTTAACGACATATACATAAGGTCTATTTTCCTTTCAAAGAAAAATGGAGGTGCGACAAAACAACTCTCAGCCGACGATATATATAATATATGATAATTTGATAAGATAATGTTTACAGATATGATTGCTAAATTATTCTGGTTGTTTAGAGCTCATCAAAAATAATGGCAATCGATCTGTAGACATCCAGAAATTCATTTAAACAAAATTTGCAATACAAATAAAATATAATGTTTACCCCATCAAAAGAACGTGCTGTCGATCATGTACCAAATCATAATAATCACTCCCTCTAAGTGCTGATTCATTCTTATTAAATGTATGAATCATATTGTGCTGATCATTATCCAAGCCATTAAGTAAACCATTTTTGAACTGCAAAAAATTGGATATAATTTTCACGTTTGGGTACATAACTCGAGCATGTTTTAGTACAGCAATAATTGAATCGCCTAAACCAGCTGAAAATACCAGTAATGGTACATTTATGTCATTTAAAAATTTGAATAGATCATGTGTTCCATCACGTAGCGAATTATCATATTCGGCGGCAAGCTCATCAATTTCACTTTGATCTAATGGAAAACCTCTGTGATTTTAATCAGCGTAATTTGATTAGTGTGAGTGAGAAACAATGAAAAGAAGCAAAAAAATAATAATAATAAATTAAAAATCATTAAACGTGATTATAATCACTTAAGATAAGACCAACATTTTTTTTTTTTTTTATATATACAGTATAACCCCTTCTAAGGGCCATTTTATCAATCGTAGTTTAAAATCAGTTTAAAGTTAAACTCAGTTTAGCTTGAGTTTAAACTAAGTTTAATTTTATGTCATTTTTTCAATCATAGTTAAACTAGGTTTTATCATGCAAAATTGAGCTTATACTGAGTTTAACTTAAACGCCCGATGTTGGCCGTTTAAAGTTAAACTCAGTTTAAGTGATTGATAAAATGGCCCTAAGTGAAACACCACTCGGTCGCGTCCTTAGGACGAAACGTTTCAATTAGAGGATATTTTCGATTTTTTTTCTTTCTTGTGTTTCACTTAGAGGTATACAAAACTACATAAATAATTTTTTTTTTTGGCAAAACACCAAGGGTGAAACGTTTCAATTAGAGGATTTCTGGAAAACGGAAAAGCCGCAAAAAAAAGAAAATTTTCAATTTTATAATACATTTCATACATTTTCCAACAATTATGAAAAAAAGTGTTTCACTTAGAGGGGTTATACTGTATTTAAATAAATTTTGTTTTTACTTACTTAAGTAAATTAGCTGATAGCCGCCACCATTCAATCATATGCTCCATTTTTTCATTATGACCCATATTTGGATTGATTTCAATTGGCCGGTATTTTTGAAATAATTTATTCGACTCAATCAGATATTCTTTCGGTAATGATTTACATTTATTGAACATACCAAAACTGGACAATATGGGTTTGCCATTTTCTGTTTTTTGTTTTGTTATCGTATAATCAAAATCCGTAACCACTTGTAATTGTGCAGCACCACCATTTATAATATTATTCAATATATCTTCCACATGTGCGCGATTTTTTATTTTACAATTTGGTTTACAAAGTACATCAATATCGTTGATTTTAATAAAATTACGCTTAGAGGTCATAATTGTACAAACTTTGGTTCTGAATTTATATTGAAACGATTTCTTAAACAGTCTGCCTGTGTGACAGACTCACAACCTATCACGAATAATAATAATAAGATATTAATCAAAATTTTATTTCAAAATGTTCATTTGTTCACAGTAACTGATAATCATAATCAATTTGTAAATAAAAGAAAATTAATGTTTAAATGAATATGACTGGTGATAATATAGCATAAACAAAATAAATACTATACATAAGCATTATTTACTTACCAATCGTTTTCCCCGCAATATTGTTCAAATTCACAAATATATAATTGCAATAGTATGCAGAAATTCAGAAGTTGCGTAATTTATAAATTGTTTCACCTGATATTTGCACAAATAGTTCTTGATTTATTGTCAACTTGGCTTTGGAACACAACCTATAACTTAGTTTTCTGTTATAAATTTATTCTAATAGTTAATCCTGTAGAATAGAAATGTTTCGGATATTCTGTACATTCACTGTGCATTCACTGTCCAAAGGTTAATATGCAATTTTTTCTCTGTATTTATACAAAAAAAATTGCATAAAGTTTTCGTTGATAGCAAACAAAAGATCGTGATAAATAAATGTTATTAATGTGGATTGTCAAACTGACAGAGTCAATCAACCTTGTGGAATAGATGTGTGACATAATATTTTGTAGTATTTTCTTAGTCACAAAATAAAATGCAGCTGGCAATACATAATAGGAATAACTCGCAACTCCTGATGGGTGACCATAGTTCAAGTATACTTGACCAGAATATGTATAAGAAGAAGAAGTGCAAAATGTGACATTTTCATACAAAAATTTTGCTTATGAATACCTCTAAAATACCTCTATTTGTAGA
>JAABKK020017312.1:0-19974 GCA_011634745.2 Catotricha subobsoleta
ATAAACAAATCAAATGTCATTTTTCCCGTGTCGCGACACATAGCCGTCTGACGGCGAAACTGAAAACTAAACACCAATCCTCAACCTATACCAAAGTGTATATTACAGTTTTACAGTAGACTCAAGAATTGGATGGTAAATTTTTACATGTGTCAAAGCGAGAAAGAACATACAAATACTGAATGATTAAAGAGTTTATCTTTAACCATCCAATTTTTGAGTCTGCTGTATATACTTTAATTTTGATCATTATCACTGTCCCAGTTGCACCAAGTCGTAGCTTGTGGAATAGAACCAATACCAATTACTGTAATGAAAATCGTTAAGTCGCATTACATTTCATGTATGCAGAAGGCAAGCTCAGTATATATTACCTACACGGACATTTTCGCTCTCACTACACTTAAGAAAGTTTGTACAAGATCGTCTGAATGTGAATTTTTTTGAAGTTCTAAGTTCTAAGTTCTAAGATGGCTATCCCACGTTAGTGCGTATAAGGGATGTTCATTGTTCATATCAATTTGTGTCGTGCCGCTCTACATTTTTTTTTTTGTATTAAAAATTTTAAGCCGCATCTTCCGAAATTGGCTATTTTTTCCAAGTTGTAGAATTACTAGACCGGATTTGATTCAAATTTTTTAACTTTTTTGAACTTTTGTCAAACCGAATCTTTGAATTAGAGAGTTCGAGAACCAAACCATAGATAATAAAAATATTAAAGCTACTCTTTTTCGAAACTTTGTCACGAAAAATCTCAATTATTTGTAATAACAGTAGACAAGTGAACACTAAATCTTGCAAAAGATTCGAGTCTGCCTATCGGAATATTGTGTGTGTCGCTTGAGACAAGGTGTAGATAGATTATCTTAGATTGTCTTAAGACAATATATATAGAGATAGACATCACCTAGTATATATGAAAGCTATATACAGTATTTGGACAACTATCTAAAAATGACTAAAGGATCTTATCTCACTTTATACGCGGCATTTAAGTTGACACTACATTACAACTTGACATATGTCAGGTCGCGTAAAGTGATTTTGAATTTTAGCGTGTAAATAATCATTCCTGGTTCGTATCCACTAACTTATTTTCTAACCGTAATAATAGATATGAGCTTAAATGAGATGCAAGAGCGACCGTAGACGGTAGAACATGGTAGAAATAAGTCAAAAAATATGAAATATCTATTGAGCATTTTTGACAACACCATAACTCACTCACACTCATATCATATCTATTACCACGTTAAGAACATAAGTTTGTCGATACGAACTAATGTGAGATATATAGTCGCCTAATAGGAAGAAAAAGGTGAATTGGAACCGATGAGATATAAATAAAAATATGGAGGCCGCAGCTCATCCCATTGTATCCATATAATGGTTGTTTAACCTTTATCACCCATACTGTGTGACTGTTACCGAATGCTATTTTATGAGTCATTTAGCTCGCTTCAAATTATTATGAAGAAAAGTCCTTGGAAGTATTTTTATTATGTGCAGAGATATGTTTTACGTCAGCGAGAGGTAAATGTCTAACCCTAATGTACAATGTAAAATATAACCTGAGATTATTAAACAAATTGTTTGAAATTTTTCAATTCTTGAATGAATATTTTAGTTATTTAATTATTACGGCATTTCAAAATATACAACTAAGTATGCAATCTCCATGTGAACGAGCTCAAGTGTTAAATTTACGTGTAATAACTGCTTTAAAAAACAATAAAATTAAATGGACCTCATTCTGCTTTACTCATCTGTCAAAAAAAAAATACTCTGACAGATTTATTTACTAGTTTTATGAAATTTTATAGGTAAAAAAAAAATCATTTATTTTATATTTATTTTTATTATTATTGCTATTATTTTGTTTGTTTTTGAAGTGTCTTTTCATAACGGCGACATAAGAAATATGTATATGTATTCGATTTTATATTCCATATTGTTAATGTCATTGTCATCAGAACTATAGGGAATCAGGTACCTACCAAACTTTTATCGTATCGTTTAAATAACAAAACTAACTTTCTATAAGTATTTTTTTTTTGTTTTCAAATTTACTTAAGTATTGTGCTTTATTAAAAAATATAAATTACCTCTAATTTAATTTATTACATAATTATATCATTTCCAAAAATAAATCTTAACTTAAAATCGCATATTCAATACCATCAACAATACATTTATTATCAAAAATATTTTCAACATCACTGCTACGAGGATTAAAATTAATACAAAGTCCATCGTCATCATTTTTTTCAATGCTAGAATAATATTTTGTTGGATATTCAATAAATCTACTTCCCGCACATAAAAGTGTTGTATTCAATTCGGTCCATCGCAATGTAATTGTTGTGTTTGAATCTGGCGATAAAATAACTGGATTTGAAAATATTAAAAATACTCTTGAATTATAATCGACATTTTGTATATGAAACGTTTGTTCACAAAGGCAATTTGTATTATTATGAATTTGTACGGAAATATGTTCACTGTAACATCGGGGTTGTACTGGTCTTTGCTGATGATGCTGATGAAAGTTTGATATCAACATTCCACCACCGCTACCAAGCAAACCATGACTTTGTGGTGTTAAACGACTATTAATAAGTATCGATTTTAATCCAATTATTCGATTTACACTAATTTGTAATTGATGTGAATCGCCTGACCGAATATTTATAACACTCGTCGATTTATAAGAATTTCGATAGCACGTTTTCCATTTTATATTGCTAAGATTTAATATATGTTCCCATTTTATATTGTTATTGGTATTGCTATTACTAACCACTATTTTATGATTTTCTTCTGCCAATATTTGCTTCTGAAAATCATACATAACATTCTTCGGTATATTTAGTTCATTGAATACAATTTTTTCAATAGTAACATCATCAGCGATAATCGTGGCGACATTATTCTCTTTATTTATTAATTGCTGCCGCCGTTCAATTGCTTCAGTTCGACACCATTTTTGTAACATCAACAATACTCCGTTATTAATCGATTGGCCGAACATAATATTATTACAATTTAAAATATATTCAAGACATTCCTTTGACATATGATAATCATTTTGATTTGCAACATAATTAAATTGTTTTGAATTGGTTTGAGCAAATGTTCTTAAGCGTTTAATACATACTTCAATTAATTGCTTAATACCCATACTCAGCGTAAAATCTAATGCCTGTAGAATATTTTCATAATTTAACATTGTATATATTTCCCAAATACATTTATCTCTTAAATCAGTCAATAGATACTTTTCAGCGCAATAATATAATTCAATTATTATTTCAATTGGTATTTGTGGTGATTTATTTATTTGATCCGTGTAAATAAATTCAAGCATTAATTTAAATGTTTCCACATTAATATCGATAATTGGAATTATTGGTTGTTTGGAAAATTCACCATAAAACATTGCTTCAAATACTGGACTGGCTGTAGACAAAATTAATTTATGACTATGTATTTGTTCATCATCTATTTCAAATATGCAATCGGTATATTTTTTTCCATTTTTATATAATTTAGCCATACGTGTTCGAATATCAGCCGAATCAGATTTTTTACGTGACATCTGTAACAGAAAATGAAAAGAACATTATTAAATATAAGAAGCGTACATGAAAATGATATTTTTCAAATTTACAAATCAACACATTAATGAAGAACAACTTTTATTCTATGGAAGAAATTCATTAACTAATAATATTGTACTAACAAAAAATAATAATTTTATTGTTTATCGTTCAAATATTTTCATTTGTAACTAAATATATTCAATATTTATGTTTATATTTGTCCGAGGCGTCTATTACACCATTATCTTTATATACATGCTGAACTTTCTTCGCTAAATCGAGGATATTTTATTAATAGGTTGGATCATTTTCGTTTACAAAGAAAAATTGTTAGCCTTAACAACGCTGACATTTTTGCTGTAGAACGTTTTAATCGATCTCCTCTAGTTTGTGAGATATTTCAGTTAGACGAAAAATTGTATACAAATTTATTGTTGTACATATTAAACGCTTAAACAGAAATATCTCATAACCAAAAAGATGTTAATAAAACTTTCTATAGCAAAAATGTTAGTCTTGACAAGGCTCACAATTCTTTTCTTTATACACAAAAATGATTCGACTAATAAACAGTTAATGAAATATTTTCGAGTAGAAATTTCAGGCCGTATAAGCTAATAATTCATAGGCGCCTTACACATATTTACTGGACTCAGAGTCGGCTTCAATATAGTTTATAATATTGGCATTTTTTTTTTTTAAAGAAAACTTTCTTAGTTTAGTTCTATTTTGATGAGAGTTCTATGTCATATGACGTTATTTATTTACGAGTTTATTTGTTTTTGTTAAACAACCAATATTTCAGACTTAGATAAAATTACATACAAACTGACTCAGCTTTTAGCTTGCATAAAATTATATAAAAATTAAAAATTCAAAAAAAAGTAATAAAAAAAAAGAAAATCTTCTGTGTTTGTGTATCAGACTATTAGGTATTTATATATTATATATACGTGTTTGGTTATCGTTGATTAATTACAACAACTGCTTTGCTTTAAGTATATAAACTAGTTTATTATTTTTTATTTTTTTTAAATATATGTTTGAATATACCAACGCCGCGCCGTTTGGTATCAACAATTTTATGGTAAGACTGTATGCGCTGTGGTGTATATTTGATTACCTATAAACTGATTTTTAAACTTTTTGCTCGTTTATTTTATGATTATATCGTGATGCATTTTAATTTCGTTTTTATGTTATTATATGCACATTGTAAGCGTCATTCAAGATATTTTAATTTGAATTTTAACTGAAAAATACCGAGAACAATTCTGATTTGATAATTATTTACCATACAAATAAACTAAGCATACAAGGTCTTAAGGAGTTCTGTCATCTAATTCAGATGAAAATCACAATAACATATGATTTTGAAGCTTACCGCTTATTGTTTTTACTTCGTTGCAAATAAAACAAATAAAATAAGCACTTTATTTTTCTAAATTGTTAACCTTGAAAATAACAAACTTTACGTACTTTGAAAATATCTAGTTCAAAGTCAACATAAGTACCTACACATATAAGTATTTAACAAATTTTGTAGAAGCATCTGCTCTCCAAAATAATAAATAGCGTTTGAAATAGGCGAACAATTTTATTTATTTTTTTTGGCATTCAATTTGATACTTTGTATAAACGAACTATATTTAAAACTTCAGATCACTGTTTCTACCTTTTTTTTTTTTAAATATTTTTTAATCATTTTTTAATCGTCTAATTCATAATATTCATTTTCTGCATTTATGTAATTTAATTACAAAACTATTAAGAACAATGGCAATATGAACTTGAACTTGATAGCAAGGACAACAATACATAAAACGAAATTCAAAAACGAGATTTAATTTGGTGTGTGATGCGTAAAGTTTTCTTTTTTTGTTTTATTCGTTATCACAGATACTTAAATAAATGTCTGTGGCTTCGTTGATTCGATTGTCATCAGTCAGCTGTTTATATAAATTATATAAACTTTTGTTGTGTATTTAAAAAAAAAAACCATTTGTATTGTCTTTAATCACTTAAATACTTACAGAGATCATTTTAAAGCGAATCGATGACACAATTTTCTTCAATCCACAGAGCTTGGTGCGCAATAATTCAATATTACAACTTTTTTTCTTTTATTAATAAGCGAATAAAACGCAAACAAATTAGAAATTTTCAAAATGAATGATTATTAATATAATAGCCCGTAACTAATATGTACAACACTTAATCGTTTGGCTTTGAGAGTTAAATTAATAATAGTTATTTATTTTTCTTTCTTGCTTGTTTTTTTTCTTATTATTATGCGTATTGCGCTCGCTAGCTATAATATATTGACGTTAAAAAGAATTCTTTTCTGTGCTTTCAGTACGTAAACTAATGCGATACTGATAGAGAACACCTGAATTGAAGGTAGAAATACATATTTTTTATCTCACTTGTGTGAATCTTATGACGTTAACAAAGCATCATAGTCTTACAAAATTTGTTGTTAAATGAAGATGCGGCCATACGATGTTTGAATATGTGAAATTTTTATAAATTTAAATCAATTTGGGATTTAAGCTGTGTAAGAAGTGATTATGTTTATAAGCACAATTAGTAGTCATTTGCAAATTTGTCGATGGTTTAATCGTTCTTGTACGTTTATAATTTCAATTAAGTTGTATTAAAGTATTAAGAACATAACTTAGATCATAATCAATAATTAGAGTTGTCAATTTAATTTAATTCATATTTATTTAAACTAGGCGACTGACGTTTTCTTTTAATTAAACATTTGTAAATTTGATTAAAACCTTAGCCGCAATTGTTCTATTTTATTAAAAGAAAACTTCAATAAATTTAAGTAAGACTCATAGTATATTTACTGCTGACAAATAAAATTTTAAAACCGTCTAAATTTATAATTTATATATTTTTTTTATATCGTTAAATCTATAAAATACCGTTTTAATTAAAATGAAGAATAAAATAAAATTAATAAATCTAAATATCCGTTAGAGGCTTTAGAGACGAAAATTATACATAACATTAAGCAACGCATATTTCTTATGCGTATATTAAATAATTACCGGTTTTCTATTGATAATGAAATTTTAAACAATCCGAAATTGTAACGGTGTTAATAAAAATAAATAAAAACGAAACATTTGAAAAATTATAAGTATTATATATTAATTATTATTATTCTTAAATTTTATCAACCGTAATGTATATTATTATTTTTTTTTATCAGCATAAAAAATCTATGATTAATTTTCCATTAGATTTGGATCAGTAAAATATTGTTATACATTTAGCATTGTAACCGTCTCAAATCCGTTATCATAATAATTAACACATAACGCAAAACTAGATATAATTTTATTCTGATATTGCCATTTTTTTTTTTTTTTTTTATACATAATCTTGTTTACATTAAAGTTATTTGTAAAATGATATTTTATTAAGATTGTTTATAAACAAAATTTTATTGTGAAACGTTTTTTTTTATTATTTAGCGATCGTTTCAAATTGTAAACTTCACATATTTTCAATTTCCATTTGCGTCACAATACTGATCACACAATCGTATATCAATTTTGAGTATCTGAGTATAGCAAAATTGTTTCGAGCAAGAGGCTGGTTAAGGTTAAATGCGGTCAAATTTCAGATTTAATTTTTCCCAATAACTGGTATTAATATAAACAATATATATTCATTATAATTTGATGATGATTGTATGTAACATTCAATTCATACATTTTTTTTTCTTCTTCTATATAACCTGTTGCATGATATGACGTTAGAAGTTATAGGTATACCAATAACATTGAAATATGTACATCGATAGAGTCTCTGTGATTTTCATATATACTATACAGCACCGCACCGCACCGCACTGTATAGTACCACCGGAATTTTATCACTACATGCTACGTCATTTTGGAATTATACACTTGTTAGTAATGTTTCCTGTTTTGCATTTTGATACTATAGAATATTTCTAAAATTTTCAATCACAAGAAAACAAAAAGAACCTACAATTTATTATTTCAGGTTATCTTTGTATAAAATTGTGGCATTCAGTTAAGGTCTTTTAAATTTAATTGTGTTTATTATAAAATCTATAATTATAATTTTCTAGTTATGATGTAATGAGGACGATGATGTAATAAATATATCATTATATTCATTAATATTAATATAGCTTACAAAGCACTTATATTTGTACTTAGATTCGATCAAATAGCTATGTCACGTTTATTATAAGTATATTCATATAGATTTCATGAAATTGTTTATTAGTGGAGGTCAATTAGAATTTTGTATAGGTAAATATAAAATGTTTACTTGCAAAAATTATAATTAAGTAAAATACGACTTTTTTTTTATGTTTTATAAAAATTAGGACAATGTACGTCTGGTTAATTCATCAATGTTGTATTTATATTTTGTTTAATATTGGTCGAAATAATTTTGTTATTATATTAGCCTTGGTAAATAGCAGGTAGTTCTTCAATAATATGCTTAAAATAGATTTTTTCAATAAATGTAGTTTTCTGTAAAAATAAACATTATAATTTTCTTCAATCCATTTTTTATTTATTTATTTATTTATTTATTTATTTATTTATTTTTATTTAGCAATGCAAGCGAATTCAGGCTATCACCAAAAAATCGTTTTGTTGTTATTAGCGATACACAAATTTTCTGGCATATTTGATGTAAATGAAAAATCACGTTGGATAAATTATTGTTTAAACGATTATAAATTTTGTTCACATTGTTTCTTGGGCAAAAATCATAATCAAGATGTAGAAAATTGTTGTTACTCATTTTTAAGTGATATCGAATTAAATTCAACAATAGACACAAAAATTAATTCATTATTTGGAAGTAGAAATTTACAATATGGTAAATTTAAAGAAAATGGCGATGTTGTCGTAAAATATTTATCAAATTTAGATAGAATGCATCAAATAAAGCACGAATTATGTGAATATATAGTCCAATACAAACATAACCATTCATTAATCGATATTGATGATAATATTGATTCCATGAAAAATTGTGATGGCATGTGGAACAATGTGATGAATGTTAAATATATAGAAATAGGTTTAAGATATCTATTTGAAAATAGCAAACGAGTGGACGGCATTAAAATATGTCCGAAGGGTGTGATTGAAAATGTTTTGCAAGCATTTAATAATCGGGTAGCGAAAAATTCATTACCAGCGAATTTACTATTTTGGCTTTTATTACATTTAAATCCGGAAATAGTTTTGTTGAATGTATTAAATGCACCAAATGTTGCAAATCGATTTTCTACAATAATACCAAAAATGTATAATTGGTGTGGATTTGTATTAGTTGAAGCTTATATGGGAATTGGTTTATATGAATTTTATGAAAATTCATTTCGTGATAGAATTTATCTGGCAAAACAATTATTGGAGGGAGCCGTACACCTAAGTAATGGTGTGAATGGATTAAGGTGAACAATTTAACTTAAATAACCGTAAACATATATTTATAAAAAAAACTTTTGTTACAGAATTTATTTAACCGATGCAACTCCCGATAATATTGTTGTAAATGAGAAAACATTAAAAATTTCATTTATTGATCTGGATAATGTGATTTTGGTAGATTCCAATGCATATCAAAAACCTAAACAAAATACAGCACCACCAACATGGAACAGTATTCATAAACATGAAAAAATTGAGTGCAATGGTTGTTTTGCTTATGTTCCGGAAGAGTTATGTTCGTATCATTTGAGTGACATTAACATTTTCACAATATGTCAAGTAATTAATTTTGTATTCTTTAGAAATTCTCTACGTTTCTATATCTAACAGTTAAATTAAATTTAAACAAAAAATTATAGATGTTTGTTGAAGATCTTTATGGACATCGTAATAATGGTCTTTTGCATTCCATACCAGATAATGTTATTGAACGATTTCCAATGCTACCAAAAGTATTAATGGAATGTTTTAATTGTGAAAAAGATAATTGCTCAAATCGATTTAATGTAGCTGAGGAAGTTCTAACAACCTTTAAATATATTTTACTTGAAACTTGAAAGATTGAAAAGCACAATTTTATGTGGAATGATATATTTTCCTTAAGATAATTTCAATAAAAATGTAAGTAATTTTGATTTAGTTTATTAGTTCTTATCGATTAAAATTCACTATATTTTATATGTGATCATATGATTATTATCAAATTTTGTATAACGAAACATTTGCCATTCAAACTTATGTAAAAAAATAATAAGAATTTAGAAAAATAGCAGCTTGCAATTAAGTTTACCTTGACAACGATTTTGTTTTTGTTTTTTTTTATGATTCATTATGTAAAATTTTTGATAAGCAATAATTTCATAACAGAAGAGATGACTACTTTTAAATAAAACCGGTTTTTCTGTAGAAAACGTGCCTAATAAATTAAAAATTAACAAAATGAAACAAAAAAATCATGTAAACAAAAGTACGCAATCAATAATGTGACCCATAATACGCTTTCATATTAGTTATAATTGTAACGTGATTAAGTGAAACTTGTGTATTAGGAATTATATCCGTTAGAGAAAAAGCTGGATAGTATGCATTAATTATATTTTCTCTAAGTATTTTCCATCAATATATTTCTAGTTAAAATTAAATAGCTTGGAACATATTAGAGTCGTTTCTTTTAATTAGAATTGTAAACTTGTTATTCAACGCAAAATACAAAGTAGTGAAAATATATATATTTTTTTTTCTTTCTGTGTATAATATATTTGTTTATTTATTTATTTATTTTTATGTTTATATTGTCAGTCTTATTGGTTTGTTTAAAATTCTAGTCAACTTAATCAATGCATAATATTTATTTTATCTTTTAGTTTTGAATTATAATTTTTCAAATAACTCAAATTTGTTTTCTTTTTTTTTATTATCGAATATATTTCGTCATCCTTTTGGGAAAAAATATCTAATAAATTTATCACCAGTATTTTTTATTAATTTTATTTTTGGTATCCGAGAATTTTTTTTCATCTTATGTTTATTTATTATTTTCAATTCATACAGCTGACTTTTAAACATAAGAAATCATTATTTTTAATAAAAATAAACCTGAAATAGAAATTACAAAGCTTTCTTGCTATGAATTCATTAGATAATGACGTATAGGAAGGCGTTAATCAAAAAAAAAAAATATATCTTTTAAACTAGCTTACTTATTGGATTGAAATGAATTTTCTAATTCTATTTCGTCTCCTGATAAGCGTGAGCAATTTTTAACCTATAGATACAGGTTAAAAATTAAAAGTCATAATTCTACATTCTGGATCGCTTACACGCACATCAAAGATCTAATTTATTTTCCAAATTTTGTAATCACGATAATCAGATGACCAAATAAAACTAAAGAAAATCACTGAAATAAAATTTGTTCTATAAATGTACATCAATTTATTAGATTTTAAAACCAAACGTTATCATTGTTCTACGGCTGAAATGTTATAAACGAAAACAAAATTATATTTTAACCAACATTACACTTTTCTTTTTTTAAAAAAAAATAAATAAATATGTATTTCAAATTTGAAACGACTGCTTTTCAATAATTAATACATAGATCTTCTCGCAAAATTCATATACATTTGGAATATCCGCTCATCTATCTGTATAAATATGTGCATGTGGGATGTATGAGCTATGCTTTTATCTGTACTGAATTGAATGATAAGAAAATATACAGTCAAATGAAATAATCAAAATATTATATTGTCTGTTTAGTTTATAATAAAACTTTTAATAAATAAAAAACAAAGATCGTATAGTTTTCAATATTCTATTTATTATATATAATTTATGTATAGTTTTCATATATTATACTTTTAAGAACCTACTCCAAAAATGAAATCTACATTCAAATGGAGTGATGAGATATTATTAACTCAAAATAATCTGATGAAATCTCTAAAAAAAAAAACATCACTTCTCATATAGAAATTCTTTAATACTATAGCGATAGACTAAAGTATATTTTTATTAGTACCACCTATTGACGAACGAGATATTCTAGATTAACTAAAGCGGATTAAGCAAAATAATAGAATCATTTTTGTTTTTGTTCGTCAAATACATTGTATTTTATAACAATGATTGCGTTGTTTAATGAAAAAAGATAAAAAACGAAATATTGTTTATAAATTTAATTTATTCTATTTTCTTTAATCTAGCATATGTCGTTTGTCTGTCGCTGGCATAAATTATAATTCTAACATTTCTTTATTGTGGATAAAATATATTTTTATCATTTCGTAAAGTAACTAGTATTTTTTTTCTGCTTTCAATTTTGTAATAAGAACTTTCTTCTTTATTTTTATAGAACAATTGAAAATGCTTGTAGAATATCTTAATGGAAAGCCTTCTAACTCTTTAAATTAAATACCGAATAATATTAGTTAACAAATTCAGCTCTAAATCCAGACCGCACTTAAGATAAATAAATTTGTAAGTTGATAATAATAGATTTTGTTAATATTCAATCTCATATCCGTCACCTTAATTTCAAGAATACGTTATCCATATTCGGTACAGTGCCATAAACGTCCTAAAAAACCATTATATTTAGGCCACTGCACCGATTATGAGTTATATCTTTTTGAAGTCAATCTAAAAAATTATAATTTGTATAAAATAGCACAACTTAGATTATACAATTCTTAAATTGTAATTTTTTTTAAATTTATTTATTGATTTTAAATAATTTAATTTCTTTAACAAGGCAAGGCATATATCGCCTATCTAAATGATATATAAAATAATTACGAACGCTAGCAATACTAACATTCTTTGACGATATACCTCAAATAAACACTTTTAATTGCAGAAAAATGGTAGCCGGAGATGAAAGTAATATATTAAATTTGGTGTAATCCCGTAATGGAAGAGATCACATTTTAAAATGGTCAATTTGTAATCGTAATTCAATTACATTCCTATATATTCCTTAGAACATTTATAAAATATTTTTGTTTTTCATTCACAATCTTTTTTATTAATGTTATTTACCTGATTTGCTTATTTAAATAGTTTTTCTTTTTAATTTAAATTTAACCGAATCTCTAAGAAAATGTATAATTCTATCAAATTAATTGTAAAATTTTTAAGTAGCTCATAAAGTAAATAATAAAAAATAAAAAATAAAAAATAAAAAATAAAATAAATACTGAAAATAATATTAAGTGCATCTGACAAAAATTTACTTCGTTTTAATATCATTTTTTTTTTGATTTTGGATCTATAAGTTTAAGATCGTACAATAATATAAAATTGTTTTGTTAGAATCACTGAAATCCGTTGTCTAAATGATTCATTGTTATTATTTTTAATTATATTTGGCAAATAAGAACATTCAACAATAGCATAATTTTTATTCACTTTCAACTCAAATAATTCTAATAAAGTTTTAAAATGATCGAGCTCTGCTTATTAAATATTCGACATTATTAGAACAATTAAAGTCTAATATTCCAGATTAAAAGTATCGACTATGGAATTTTAAATTCTATGAACCATAAAAATCTGCACATGTTCATTGAATTGAAGTGAAATAATAATTGTGACACTTAATGATATTTTTTTTATTCGGCATTCTAATAATATATATTTTCATGTTGTTTTTTTTTTTTAAATATTTATATTATCAGTCCATAGAAATTATCGATACATTTCGCGAAACCACAAAAACAAAATAATTTATTTATACATTGGAATTAAAATAATAAGACAGGAGTAAGAGAATCGTATTGCATTTCTACCCCCGGCTTAATATTACCGCAAATTGAATTCCGTGGAAAATTACATTAACTTTTCATTAATTTTATCGCTATAATTTCAGATGCTTATGAACAGCATATTATTCTTCTGATTCATAAAGTTCGTCTAAAATTATTAAATATTTCCTATCTATATTCAACTAAAAGTCGCGTATAACATTTATTATACGCATAATTTTTATCGTAATCTTTATACAAGTAGTAAGTACTTATGTTTATATTTATATATTTTTTTTTTGTTTTCTAATTGCAAAATAACTTTTGTTTCTTTGTTCGTTATAACTATTAAATATTTACAGTACTTGTACAAGAGACTCGTATTGAACGTTAATCAAAAATTTAAATATGAAATAAAATTATGGTGCCGGTTTGAACGATTTAAACAATACGAAATAGAATAGCGGTTCGTTGTATCATTTAGGATGAAAAATACTTAATTCGATTATAAATCGTATCTATTGCATAGTTTTCTTTAATATCATACTTCATTTAATAATTGAATTTAAATCCATCAAATTAATTACGAACATCAGATAGTTCGAAAAATTTGTTTGTAACAAAATAAATAATAATTGATTAACTGGTTAATGCTCTTTTAATTATTATTAAAATCACGGTCATTTACAAAATGCAGTTCATAAAATTATAGTAAAATAAAATAGACATTTTATTAACTACCTAGCATTGAATTTCCAACAGCAATAATTTTTATTTTATTGTCTCTGATGGTGCTTTGATTGTATTTGTTGTGTGCCTTTCTGTATGCAATGTGTATGTGCTTGCTCTACATTATCAGTTAATATCTAACCTATTATAATAGGTGTTATGTCGTTAGGTATGGAAAATAAATAATTTTTATTCGATAAATCATTTTGTTTAGTTTGTATAAAACATTTGAAGATAAATGTGTGTGATTGTGGTTACAGAATTATGCGAAAAGTGATTAAAATTTATTAAATGATGTATTATTATAATACAAAAACTAAATTTCTATAAATACAAAAAATAAATAAATAAATGTATTGAATGTAGTTTGTCAGCAGAAAACTTAAGAAAAACGGTCAGTAAAAAATATTTTAATATTTATGCAATAATTCCGTTGCGCAATAAATTTTATTGGTTAAACCTGTAATCAATGTATAGCAAAAATTAAAACAAATCTAATTCGTAGTATCGCATTTCGCAAGTAATATACGTTATGCTGACAGTAATATATACAAAAAAAAAAAAAAACGAATCACTTCAGATACATTTTAAAGTTTGGATACAAATTGTCTGACCTAAATAATTAATTTGTGTGTGGTATTAATTTTAATGAAGTTTGAAATTTGTTGAACTGTGATTGCCATCAAAACCATAGATTTTAAGAATATTTAAACAATATTCTTTTTTATTTTGAGCTTTCCTATTTCAAAATAATGAAAAATGGGTGGTATATTCTCATTCTACTTATAACGATTCGCTAAGTAATCCAAAAAATAAGAAACAATTGACTTTTTTCATTGAAGTCATATTTTAAAAAGCATACCGACATTCAATTTTCCCATTTGTCCAGTTGCTTGAATGAATTATTTCTTTAAACTTTGTACAATGCCTGAGAATATTATCTGAATTTTCAAAATAAGTTTGGTCAACAATAAAAAAAATATTATCTTACGCACAAATAAATTGTTAATTTAAAATAATAAAATGCTTTCTACTTTTTCATTTCAGCTAACACGCCATAAAACTGTATACATTGTTATTGTTTTATCAAAAAAAAAGAAAAAAACAGTGCCATTATTGTGATTATCTAACTATTTATCATGATTAAATTTGATTTTGCTGTTTTAATGGAATCTAAGAGATAACAATTACATATAACAAAATACAACCAAGGAAATAACTCAATAAAAAATAAAAGCAACAACTAAGATAGTATACTTAATAAAGCGGGCGCTTCATCACAAATTCAATGTCACAAATAAAAATATCAACGAAAATGGCATTATTACCAATTGCATTATTCATTTCATTAGTTTGGTTTAATAATTGTGTTCAATGTCAACAACAAATCAATAAGAATGTCACACAGCTCTGTGCAAATAATACACAAAATAATACTAGTGACAATAAATCATATTGTGAATGTAATGCAGAAAGTACACCGCCATTAGGATCATTAGGACATTTTATAATTAATTGTAAGGATAAACAATTTGAAAATGATTTTTTTCTAGCGGAAATATTGCCAGCCGAAACCCAAGTATTATTGGTTGCATGGAATAATTTTGTATTTGTTCCCGATTTTATTGGTTTAAACGTAGAAACACTTGATATTTCACATAATAATGTCACAAGAATTGATGATAAAAATTTTATGAAAATTCCAAATTTAATTGAATTAAATTTAAGTTGGAATCGCATTATTGTTATATCAGCAGATGGTTTTGATGAATTAAATGCATTGAAGCGATTAGATTTATCACATAATCAATTAAAACAAATTACAAAAAACATATTTTCACCATTAATCGGTTTGGAAACATTAATTTTGTCAGCAAATAATTATCTAAATGAAACATTAAGTCGAAAATATATTGAATTGCATACAATATTGGGCATTACATCGAAACTAAAACGATTAGAAATAAATGACGCTAATTTAGATTATATTAATTTGCGTGATATTGAATTAAAAGAGTTGTTATTAAAATATAACAGATTTACAGTGGCACCAGAGAATTTGCCCCAATCACTTGAACTAATTGATTTGAGCGGAAATCTGGTAAATGAGCTAGGATCCAAATTTCTACCACATTTATCTTATTTACGTCAATTAAATTTAAATAATATGGTAACGTTAAAATCAGTTCAAGAGTATGCATTTTATGGTTTACCAAATTTACGTGTTATTAATTTAGAAGGTTGTCAAAATTTAAATCAATTTAGTCCATATGCATTTGGCATTAATGTGATTCGAAATGAGACCGATGTACATTTGGAGCGTTTAAGTTTGCGTGGTACTCAATTAGCCAGCCTAAATTCATCACTTGCGTTTGCATTCAAACATTTGCAATGTTTAGATTTATATGGGAATCCATTGATTTGTGATTGCAGCATTAAATGGATAAAAGATTTAAATTTAGAAACTTATGGCCGATGCAATAAACCCAATTTACTAAAGAATGCTTTATTGTCTAGTGTACAACCGCGACGTTTGAGTTGCCAGTCATATACGAAATATTTTTATGCATTATTTAGTGCTATTTTAATTTTATTTTTACTTGGTATTTGTGCGGTTGCAATTTGGTATATTGTGATTAATATTAAACCGTCGAGACGGTCACGTTTGCAAAAAATAGGTGCATGCAGCCCATATGCAAGAATTACTATTGAATCAAATCGAGCAGAAGATAATTATTTTTAGTTGAATATCCTTTTGAAAATGTATTCTAGCCAAAATAATGAAAATTGTTATCGTATTTAGTCTTTTTTTTTGTGTATTTATTCATAAACGAAAAAATATTTATAAAAACACTTTGATTTCTTTTTAATGATTTTTATATTAGAAGTTCTTTATTAAGGAGCTTTAAAAAAGATTATTTCATTCGATAATGTTAAATAAAATTTATATTACAAAAGCAACGAGTAGAAAAGAAAATATATATCATGGACACAAACCAAAAATGTTAATTCAGTGTAGAATTTAGATGGCATAGTGTGTATTGAAATTATTATCGAGAATTTATAAGAATTTAATTCCCTTAACTTAAAGCATTGTAAAGTTATTAAAAACAACATTTTAATTAAATACGAGTTTCTAATGAACTTTTTTTTTTTGATATTTAAATATTATTTTTTTTGGTTCAAAAATGCATTTCCTATAAAAATAATTTGAAAGGAAGTAATTCAATATTTAATTGGGAATGTAGAAATGAGAGTCACAGCTCACAACGCAAAAATTGGATAACTTATTTGATGAAGAAAGAAGAATGACTTAATGATAGGCCAATGCTATTATTTATACAAACTAATTCTTTGAATATTAGAAAATACAAAATATTCTTACTTAGGTATATTTTCTGATCCATATATAATTCTGTCAGCCATCGTTGTTGTTTATTTATGTACATTGTGTATGTGTATATAAAAATGGAATTGAATTGAATTATATAATTCTAGTCACGTGCATTTTTGCCATCAAGCACATACAAAAATATATGTATATTATATATTGAGTAAAGAGAAACAGCTAACAAACCAAGCGCATTCAAAAAAAAAAAAAAAGTATAAAAAATCACTTTTGACTATCGAATATGTGTGCAAACATAAAATATCAACGTTTAAAAAAGATAGGTACGCTACCTACAGTTTTATCCTAGGGCTATATAAATGGTAAGATTTGAATGGTCTAGCTACTGTTATAAGCAATATCATATATTGGAAAATGTACCTGAAAAAAAGCTAGTCAGGTAGGTACCATAAATTTTCTGACGAAAAAAAAAAAAGTGTATTTCATCAATAAATGATTGAAAATTGATTCGTCATTTTTTAGGTATTAAATGATTTTTTTTTCTTCCTCTTTTTATTTATTTTGAATGTGCGGTAAAAATATACACAATTTTGGGGAGAGTAAAAGAAAAAAAAATTATGTTTTGTTGAGAACTTCAACTAAATTGATTGATTTATAAAGAGGATTTTTGTGATTTTTTGAAGTTAAATGTAAAGTTTATTTTCCACTTATAGATTTCCTCATTTGCTATGTACATTTGTGAAATGGTTCGGTTTATTATTGAAAAAAAAATCTATTTGAATTTCAAATTTTCAAATTTAAATTAAAAAAAATAAAAAATAGCTGCCTATGCTTACTTTGTATCTAGTTTTATTATCAAATAAAAATACCTGCGTTTAACGTACCTGAGGGAAAATGCTATTAAATAATTTTTTACGTCACCACAAAAAAAAAAAAATAAGAAACAAAACTGTTAAATTGTCCGTATCGTCCCTATACGTATACTTATTTCATGCATAAACAAGTTTTATCCGGATGACCTTTTGCTCTGAAAAATAATAAAAATAAAATATAAATAAAAGTTAAAATGGATAAAAACACACAACAACAAATAAACACCCTAAAACAACCAACCCACAAACGCACACGCATTTTTATTAGAAGCTTTCCACATAAAAGCTTTCATTTAATATTCTTTGCATATATAATATTCACCAGCAAAACATGTAAACCGCACACCGTATAATATGTGGATTTACCTCAATGCTGATGGATAAACGTAGAAGGTACATTCACATTTTAAGTTTTTTTTATTATATATATATATAATATATATGTATGTAATAGTATAATATATATCTGATCATTGTATATTGTAGCGTCTCCGTTGGTTATAAAATAAAAGATAACTAAAAAATAAATGTAAAATATATAAAATTTTATGGATTTAGATATATATATAAATATATATATATATATATAAAATATTATTTGCTTCTCACATAAACATTGAATGGGACGCTTAGGGATTGATTTAAATGCCAATGGTAAGTTGAACAAAATTATGAAACTCAGCATTCGAAAGTTCATATCCACTATTCAATAGCGATAGCATAAAAATATTTATATCAACTTATTCGAATAGTCAATGGCAGGCTTGTGACCCGATAGTTTTGAAACCATCGCCGATAGCGATACCGATATGGACAATGTATCGGCTATACTTTTTCCGATAGTTTTTCTTGCCGATACTGATAATATTATAAGAAAATAATTAATTAAAAAATAAAACTTTTTTAACAACATTCACGTATCTTATGATATAATTTGGTTCAATTTTCATCAATCCCAAAATTAATAAAAAATAAATAGTTTTTCAGTTATCGGTACTATAAAATAAACTATGTATATACTGGTTTAAACTATCGGTATCGTAAATGATTTTTCGATATCGATATTTTTGAAAAACTATCGACGATACTATCGCCGATATCAACTATCGCTGTTAGTCACTAGACTGGTCAATGTTAATTGATTCTGAATATGTTAAGGAGTATCACATAAAATATATGAAAGATTCCTTCATTGGAAGAATGATCACGGGAAAAATATTTTAGAGATAAAAATATATATTGTTAATCGAAAGTCGAAACAAATCTGTACATATTGAAGGTCTCTGCATGGACACTTCTTCATTGATGAAAAAAATTTTGGATTAAATATAACCATCTGCTATTGAAATTTTCAGGGGAATTGTGTCGAAGATATATATTATATATATTTTTACATAACGGTTAACAACCATGGACAGGTATTATATACATTTGTCCGTGGAATGTTTTTTTTTTTCATAAATGAAGATGCATGATACATACAATGAATACAAGATATGATTTCTCTTTGGTTAGCTTTCGTTTGCTCTCGCGCATCGACGTCATTTGTGACAAAGCTTTATTAGTTGAGTGAGCTTTTTTTGAAATTAAGTTAAGAGTGTTCTATGGCTGCGAAAGCTCTTGTGTGTAATGTAATGAAATTGCTTATTTATTTTGATTTTTAATGTA